>JAVKPL010003929.1:0-20730 GCA_032173675.1 Gastrolobium villosum
CACAGAACGGTCTTAACAATCTAACTACACTAGTTAATATATATATTCAAACAACTATGGCATATTTAGACAGTCATCAGCAGATAAACACAATCAACAATCAATTCAATCAATCACAAGCAAATCCATGGATCAAACTGCTTTGATACCACAATTAGTGTAACGCCCTCCCTTGTATGCATCCAAGAGAGTCGTTTGCTAAGCGGAATTAGAGTCTTTAACGTCACATAAGCTAACAGAGATTCTTATTCTAAATACAAATCCGTAAAGCGTTTCAAAATTCTTATCACCTCTGTTTGGACGATAAAAAATATTTCAAGTGATTTAGAAAGAGCACGTTGGGGGCTTCGCGCGCATATAAAATAATAGTAAATCGGAGTTCGTTTGCTCATAAAAACACCACCCGTAAGGTGCACTGTTAAAATTCAGCACTTAGACGTTCAAAAATTCCTTTCGCAAAACGTTTTTCCAAAACAGCCGCTGTTCATAAAAATTCAAGGTAAAATAGAAGATGATAAAGTCTACAGTCATCCAAGAGTACCCAAAATATTAAACATTACAGTCATCCAGTCAATCACACAGTAACAGTGAAAGTCCATGCATCAGCAAGCAACAGCAAACATCACGCCTTCAAATGCTTTTACGTCCTGCCATTTAGGAAAATAGCAGCCCCAAAGGGGTGAGAGAGAATAATCCCAGTAGTGTGGCAACAAAACCAATAATATAACAGTATTAACTAGGCACAAAATCATAAACAGTCACTTCAACATATCCTTGTTCCTTTTCCTTTTTCCTTTTCATCATATACATATATATTGCGTATATAACGCCTTTCCTTTGCGCTTTTAGCACCGTCGTGCGCGCACTTCACAGTGGACATCATATACATGGCACCTGAGCTCGGTGGATTCCAACTGTGGGCCTATGCGGACTGATGCCAAGTGTCCCATACCCTGGTACCTTAGGGATGCCTATATGATGCTTGCTCAAACACATGGTCCTGTACATAACTATTCTAAAATGCAAGGCTTATATGATCTTGGTACATGCATGCCATGCTATGCTTTCACACACAAAGCGTAAAAATAAATGCGGTATGATGTAAGGTGCATGCTTATATACTTGTCATATACGTTATGCTGCCACATAACAACTTTACCTCATAATCATATTGCCATCACGGCACATTCTTGGCAGTTTACTTTCATCATAAGGAACATAATACTTTTACGGAGTATGGAGCATCATGTCACAACTTTATACCAGTAGTCAATAGTCACATTAGGTAATATCGCCTGACACTTACCTTGCGTGCCTTAAATAATACCAAACAGCAGCGAACTATCTCACTTCTTATGCGCACCTAAACCAATTACAATCAATCATTTACAGCGACGTTTTACAGCAGAAACAGTGAGCATACAACAACGTTTTTACAGCAGATACAGTGAGCATACAGCAGCGTTTTACAGCAGAAACAGTGAGCATACAACAGCGTTTTACAGCAGAAAACAGTGAGCAAAACAGTGACGTTGTCCTTAAAACAGTGAGAAGAAAACAGTGACGTTTTCCTTAAAAACAGTGGGCAGAAACAGTGACGTTTTCCTTAAAAACAGTGGGCAGAAACAGTGTGTTTTACAGCAGAAAACAGTAACACCTTACAGCAGAAACAGTGACCATTTTCAAACAGAAACAGTGGCATATTGAACATCAAGACAGTTGCAGAAACAGTGTCATTTGAGCATCAAAACGGTGACATAAACAGTGGCATTTTGAACCTCAAAACAGTGACATCCTTAGTGGTATTTGCACATCAAAACAGTGGCATGAATGGTAGCATTTGATCATCAAAACAGTGACACAAGTAGTGATTTTTGAACATTAAAACAGTGGCATAAATAGTGATTTTTTGAACATTAAAACAGTGGCATAAATAGTGACTTTTGAACACCAATACAGTGGCATAAAGAGTAGTGTTTGAACATCAAGATGGTGATCATTTTATGCAGAAACAGTGGCACATTAAGTACTAAAACAGTGAGCATTTATGTGCAGAAACAGTGGCACATTAAGTACTAGAAACAGTGAGCATTTTGTGCAGAAACAGTGGCATGTGAGGCACTAAAACAGTGAGCATTTTTGTGCAGAATCAGTGGCATGTGAGACACTAAAACAGTGAGCATTTTGTGCAGTAACAGTGGTATGTTTATCCTCAAAACAGTGGCACTTTCATACAGAAACAGTGGCATCAAATCAAGCATAACCATGAGACTTTCATTCCATAACTTAAGCATACAAATCATCATCAAATAGCTCCATCCTTATACCTTCACCATGCTCATTCAAGAATCCAAAACAAAACAGAATCAAGGAGACATCTCATGCACACACATGGTTACACACAATGAAAGGAGTCTAAGTTCTAAGCTTACCTCTTGTAGCACACACTTCTTGGTCAAGGATCAAAATTTAAACAAGAAAAAAGAAAGAAAAAAAAAATTTACATCGTTCGTTAATTGAAACGGTTACACTTTAAAAAAAATGGTTACTTGATGGTGAAAATACTTACTAACTTACCTTAGAATGCAAAGGTCAATGGTGAAAATTTAAAAAAATTTAAACAAGAAAGAATAAGAAAAAAAAAAACTTACACCGTTCTTTAATTGAAACGGTCACCGGGATGCCTCCTAAGATACGCTGTAGGCTGTATTGTCGTAACTCAATACCTTTTGAAGGTTGCAGGAGTTTTTATGTGCTCCCGGCACACCACTAATATAGTGTTCGGGGAGAAGAGAGAGAGATAGAGAGAGTTTGAGGAGAGAGGAGTGAGAGGGCGAGGAGAGAGGGTGAGAGCACTGGAAATTTTTCGCTTTCAGGAGTGTCCGTGTTATGTCGTTATGAAAAAAATTTGGAGCGTTTTCTTTAAGCGGGAGATATATATATATTCACTGCTGAAGATATATGTAGATTCGCATAAGGTTATGTAGATTATATCTAGTATTTGGCGGTGAGATTTTAATCAACTGTTTTTTTGGACAAAAAAATTTAAGGTATTCAATTATGATTTTAAATGAGGGATAGGATATTGTAACAACCAAATAATGTTACTACCAATATTACTACCATATCTTAACCTTTGATTTCCGCCAATCAACAGTTATCATTTTTCAAATCAAACTCATTAATTATTAATTCACAATAAATGATAACCGTTGATTGGCAGAAATCAACGGTTAAGATATGGTAGTAACGTTATTTGGTTGTTACAATATCCTATCCCTTTAAGTGATTGTAAAAAAGTCACATCATATTCTATTAAGATTTTAAAATATTATTTTAGAGTCTGTAACAGCCCGTTACATACCGGTATTGTTAACATTGATTATGATATTAAGCGCAATTACAATCACAGTAATTGAGTTAATTAAATCACGGATAACTTTTTTCTTTTAAAACTTTCCTTTTAGTAGACAATAACCTTTTCCGTAATCAATTAAAACAACACTATAATTGTAAATGCAATACGCGGAATCATTCAGTTTACTAACATCTCTAATCTTTCTTTTTATTCAACTCATTTAAACTCATCATATTACTTTCACATCTTACCATGTTCTAGTCCCTTACATTAGCTACGCGTGGTTTCAAACCGCGCACCATTTGGAGTTCTACAGACGAAGTTAAGCCCCTTTCTTTTAGTCTAGAAAAACATGATTTTCAACATTTTACACCATGGTAATCGATTACCAGGGGATGGTAATCGATTACCACCAGTTACCAAAGTGAGGCAGTAGCCAATTTTCAATCCCCTGTTCTCTGGTAATCGATTACCAAGCTTGGGTAATCGATTACTCCACTAGGTAATCGATTACCAAGCCTCTGGTAATCGATTACCAGGCAGACAGAAGCAAGAATTTCGTCCCCTGTTGCATGGTAATCGATTACCATGCTTGGGTAATCGATTACTATGCAGTAAAAATGACAGTTGACAGTTTTTTAAGTCCAAAAAGAGTTGGGCAATCCATCCCTAACACCTTAATACTCCACACAACACTTACACATACCCTAATGTAGGCTCTAGGCCCGTCCATCATGCATTTTCACATAAGAATGCATCAATTACAAAGTACTTAAGTTAATGGCCATTAACTTGGAGAGGCGCATGCATAGGCTCCAAAAATTCATTAAAACCAATCCTTCTATGAAATCCAATGAAACTTGGAGAGGATGTTGGATATATTTAAGCATGGATGTTTACAAAAAATCAGATCAAAATTCGATGTCTAGGTACGATTTTCCATTTTTTCAGATTTTCTCAAATTACGCCTCATGGAAAATTAATATTAAATTAATCCCATGGAGAAAAATCATGGGACTTTGGGAAGAGTAAGATATGGTTTTTCCAAGCATGCATGCGAAAAATCAGACCGAAATTCAATTTCTAGGTCCGAATTTGGACTTCTTCCTCCTCAGAAAAAAGGTATTTACTTGTGCAAAACTGGCAACTGCAAATAAGGCTATTATAGGGGGGAGCAGCTGCCTGCCTTCCCACACCCGCGGTGGGCTGTGCACCTGGTGCCCGACGAGATGCCCCGGATGCTTGACTCAGTGCCCCATGAGGTGCGTCTGGTGCACCTTATGCTTGACTCGGTGCTTGACGAGATGCGCCTGATGCTTGACCTGGTGCCGGACGAGGTGCACCCGGTGCCTGACGCGGTGCACCCGATGATAGACTACACTAAATATTGACCAAAACAAATGCAGAAACACTATCAAATGAGTTGGAGGAACTCAAAAATCATGGGAGCACCACACTCAAAGCCTTGTTAGTTGCATACAAGGCAAGGTTCCTATAGGTTAGGGGGAGCATGCATATTCAGATCAATGAAAAAATTCTCCATGAAATCCAATTGAACTTGGAGGGGATGTTGGATATATTTAAGTATGGACGCCTGCAAAAAAGCAGCTCAAAATTCGATGTTGGGGTATGCTTTTCCATTTTTTCAGATTTTTTCAATTTTCGCTTGTTCAAGGACTGATAAAAAATATTTCGGGCAACGAAAAAGTGGTCTAAACGATGGAATTTGGCAAAAATAGGGTGGGGGTAACGATTCTCTGGTTAGTTTTGATCGGATGGCCACCCTCTACAAACTGGGCCTTCTTCCTCCTCGCAAAAAAGGAGTCTACTTGTGCAAAATTGGCAAAATGCATATAAGCCTATTATGTGGGGGGAGGAGGCATAGGCTCCAAAAATTTATTAAAACCAATCCTTCTATGAAATCCAATGAAACTTGGAGAGGATGTTGGATATATTTAAGCATGGATGTTTACAAAAAAATCAGATCAAAATTCGATGTATAGGTACGATTTTCCATTTTTTCGGATTTTCTCAAATTACGCCTCTTGAAAAATTAATATTAAATTAATCCCACTGTAACGCCTTCCCTTGTATGCATCCAAGAGAGTCGTTTGCTAAGCGGAATTAGAGTCTTTAACGACACTTTAGCTACTAAAAATTTTATTCCAACAGCAAAACCGTAATGCATTTAAAAATTCGTATAAATTCTGTTTGGACGAATTAAAAAAATATTCCTTGTGATTTAGAAAGAGCACGTCGGGGGCTTTGCATGCATATAAAATAATAGTAAATCGGAGTTCGTTTGCACCTTGAAACATCACCCGTAAGGTGCTCGTAAAACTGTTAAAAATTCAACACTTAAGACGTTCAAAAATCCTTTTCGCAAAACGTTTTCTGAATTTTCCAAAAAGCGCTGTTCATAAAAGACCAAAGCAAAATGGAAGATAATAATGTCTACAGTCATCCAAGTGTCTCAAAATAATAAGCATTACAGTCATCCAACAATCAAACAGTAACAGCAAAAGTCCAAGCATCAGCAAGTAACAGCAAACATCACGCCTTCAAATGCTCTTACGTCCTCCTGCCATTTATGAAAATAGCAGCCCCAAAGGGGTGAGAATAATCCCAGTAAAGTGGCAATAAAACCAATAATATAATAGTATTAAACTAGGCACAAAATCATAAACAGTCACTTCAACATATCCTGTTCCTTGTCCTTTTCCTTTTCATCATATATATATATATATATATATATATATTGAGTATATAACGCCTTCCTTTTTGCGCTCTTAGCACCGTCGTGCGCGCAATACACAGTGGACATCCCATAATTGGCACCCTCTTGGTGGATTCCATCTGTGGCCTATGCGGCCTGATGCCAAGTGTCCCATACCCTGGTACCGGAGGGATGCCTACATAATGCGTGCTCAAACACATGGTCCTGTACATAACTATTCTAAAATTGCAAGGCTATATGAATTTTGGTACATGCATGCCATGCTATGCTATCACACACAAAGCGTAAAAATAAATGCGGTATGATGTAAAATGCATGCTTATATACTTTTCATATACGTTAAGCATGGATGATTACAAAAAATCAGATCAAAATTCGATGTCTAGGTACGATTTTCCATTTTTTCGGATTTTCTCAAATTACGCCTCTTGAGAAATTAATATTAAATTAATCCCATGGAGAAAAATCATGGGACTTTGGGAAGAATAAGATATGGTTTTTCCACGCATGCATGCAAAAAATTAGACCGAAATTCAATTTCTAGGTCCGAATTTGGACTTCTTCCTCCTCAGAAAAAAAGGTATTTACTTGTGCAAAACTGGCAACTGCAAATAAGGCTATTATGGGGGGAGCAGCTGCCTGCCTTCCCACACCCGCGGTGGGCTGTGCACCTGGTGCCCGACGAGATGCCCCGGATGCTTGATTTAGTGCCCCATGATGTGCGTCTGGTGCACCTTATGCTTGACTCGGTGCTTGACGAGATGCGCCTGATGCTTGACCTGGTGCCGGACGAGGTGCACCCGGTGCCTGACGCGGTGCACCCGATGATAGACTACACTAAATATTGACCAAAACAAATGCAGAAACACTATCAAATGAGTTGGAGGAACTCAAAAATCGTGGGAGCACCACACACAAAGTCTTGGCAGTTGCATGCATACAAGGCAAGTTTCCTACAGGTTAGGGGGAGCAGGCATATTCAGGTCAATGTAAAAATTCTCCATGAAATCCAATGAAACTTGGAGGGGATGTTGGATATATTTAAGTATGGACGCCTGCAAAAAAGCAGCTCAAAATTCGATGTTGGGGTATGCTTTTCCATTTTTTCAGATTTTTTCAATTTTCGCTTGTTCAAGGATTGATAAAAAATATTTCGGGCAACGAAAAAGTGGTCTAAACGATGGAATTTGGCAAAAATAGGGTGGGGGTAACGATTCTCTGGTTAGTTTTGATCGGATGGCCACCCTCTACAAATTGGGCCTTCTTCCTCCTCGCAAAAAAGGAGTCTACTTGTGCAAAATTGGCAAAATGCATATAAGCCTATTATATGGGGGGAGGAGGCATAGGCTCCAAAAATTCATTAAAACCAATCCTTCTATGAAATCCAATGAAACTTGGAGAGGATGTTGGATATATTTAAGCATGGATGTTTACAAAAAATCAGATCAAAATTCGATGTCTAGGTACGATTTTCCATTTTTTCGGATTTTCTCAAATTACGCCTCTTGAAAAATTAATATTAAATTAATCCCATGGAGAAAAATCATGGGACTTTGGGAAGAGTAAGATATGGTTTTTCCAAGCATGCATGCAAAAAATCAGACCGAAATTCAATTTCTAGGTCCGAATTTGGACTTCTTCCTCCTCAAAAAAGGTATTTACTTGTGCAAAACTGGCAACTGCAAATAAGGCTATTATAGGGGGAGCAGCTGCCTGCCTTCCCACACCCGCGGTGGGCTGTGCACCTGGTGCACAACGAGATGCCCCGGATGCTTGATGGTGCCCCATGATGCGCGCCTGGTGCACCTGGTGCCTCGACCGTCAGGCATGGTGCACCCTATGCTTGACTCGATGCCTGCGAGGTGATGCGTGCACCAGGTGCCTGACGAGATGCACCTGGTGCCGGACGAGTTGCACCCGGTGCCCTCGATGATAGACTACACTAAAAATTGACCAAAACAAATGCAGAAACACTATCAAATGAGTTGGAGGAACTCAAAAATCATGGGAGCACCACACACAAAGTCTTGGCAGTTGCATGCATACAAGGCAAGTTTCCTACAGGTTAGGGGGAGCAGGCATATTCAGGTCAATGTAAAAATTCTCCATGAAATCCAATGAAACTTGGAGGGGATGTTGGATATATTTAAGTATGGACGCCTGCAAAAAAGCAGCTCAAAATTCGATGTTGGGGTATGCTTTTCCATTTTTTCAGATTTTTTCAATTTTCGCTTGTTCAAGGACTGATAAAAAATATTTCGGGCAACGAAAAAGTGGTCTAAACGATGGAATTTGGCAAAAATAGGGTGGGGGTAACGATTCTCTGGTTAGTTTTGATCGGATGGCCACCCTCTACAAATTGGGCCTTCTTCCTCCTCGCAAAAAAAATCTTGGTGCTTTGAAGTTGAATATTCCACTACAACAAAAAATCTTATTAGTGACAAAATTTTATGAAATTTTGTCACAAATTCTTGCGTTAAATTTCATCACAAATTCCTGTGTCGCAAATTTATTTGTGATGAAATTTGATTATTTGTGTCAAAAATTGTCATATATGACAAAATTTATGACAAAATTTTTCGTCAATAGTAAACTTTTTTCTTGTAGTGTTCCATTTTCGCAAAGGGTTGATGGCATTGCTGTTGACCCTGAACCTGATAGGAGCTTTGATGCTTTTGTTTCGGAGCTTGATGCTTTGGAGATCAAGCTCGCTACTATCAGACCCTGTCATTTCGATAAAACAATATCCAATTATGAAATTGTGAAAGGTGGACCCATCAAGTGCCCGGGTCAACATCCAATTATGAAATTGTGAAAGGTGGACCCATCAAGTGACCGTTTCAATTATAAAATAATTGGATGTTGACCCGGTTACTTGATGGGTCCACCTTTCACAATTTCATAATTGGATATTGTTTTATCGAAATGACAGGGTCTGATAGTAGCGAGCTTGATCTCCAAAGCATCAAGCTTCGAAACAAGAGCATCAAAGCTCCTATCAGGTTCAGGGTCAACAGTAATGCCATCAACCCTTTGCGAAAAAGGAACACTACAAGAAAAAAGTTTACTATTGACGAAAAATTTTGTCATAAATTTTGTCATAGATGACAATTATTGGCACAAATAATCAAATTTCGTCACAAATAAATTTGCGACGCGGGAATTTGTGACAAAATTTAACGCAAGAATTTGTGACAAAATTTCATAAAATTTTGTCACTAATAAGATTATTTTGTTGTTGTAGTGGGATATTCAAATTCAAAGCACCCCTGCAAATACCATAATGAGTTAAAAATCATGTCTCTTGATACGAATCAAAACCAGAGAATTGATGGTGAAAATTTAAAAAAGAAAGTAAGAAGAAAAAAAAACTTACATCGTTCGTTAATTGAAACGGTCACTTGATGGTGAAAATTTAAAAAAGAAAGGAAAAAAAAACTTACATCGTTCGTTAATCGAAATGGTCTAATGCCAAAGTAGTAACCAATTGGCTAAACAGAAGAAGAACAAATACAAGGATTGTGAGAAAACACTATTTCTCTTTTCTTAATTTTCTTTAACCTTTAACAACTGAATAACAATAGGGTTCTCCAAGCCTTAAATAGGCAAAATAAAATAACAAAAAAAAGTAAATAATTGTAATCATGCGCAATCAAAGGATATAACGCACAATCAACGCATAATCTAAAATAATAAAAGGAAATAACTAGTAGTTATTAAAAATCCCTAAAAAAAGAAATAAATTATGGATAAGTCCAATCCAAGCGAGTCAGCTTATGGATAAGCCCAATCCAAGCGAGTCAGCTTGTGTGCATCACGGTCACTTGATGGTTAAAATCTAATAAAGAAAAAAGAAAGAAAATTTTTTTTACATCGTTCGTTAATTGAAACTGTCACTTAGTGGTGAAAATTTAAAAAAAAATGAAAGAAAAAAAAAACTTACATCGTTCGTTAATTGAAACGGTCACTTAATGGTTAAAATTTAAAAAAGAAAAAATAAAGAATAAAAAATTACATCATTCGTTAATTAAAACTGTCACTTGATGGTGAAAATTTAAAAAAGAAAAAAAGAAAGAAAGGAAAAAAAACTTACATCGTTTGTTAATTGAAACGGTCGCTTGATGTGAAAATTTAAAAAAGAAAAAAAGAAAGAAAGAAAAAGAAAAAAAAACATAAATCCTTCGTTAATTGAAACGGTCACTTGATGGTGAAAATTTAAAAAAGAAAAAAGAAAGAAAAAAAACTTACATCGTTCGTTAATTGAAACTGTCCCTTGATGGTTAAAATTTTTAAAAAAAAGAAAGAAAATAAAAACTTACATCGTTCGTTAATTGAAACTGTCACTAGATGGTGACAATTTAAAAAAGAAAAAAGAAAGAATGGAAAAAAAAACTTACATCGTTCGTTAATTGAGACGGTGTAACGCCCTCCCTTGTATGCATTCAAGAGAGTCGTTTGCTAAGCGGAATTAGAGTCTTTAACATCACATAAGCTAACAGAGATTCTTATTCTAAATACAAATCCGTAAAGCGTTTCAAAATTCTTATCACCTCTGTTTGGACGATAAAAAAAAATATTTCAAGTGATTTAGAAAGAGCACGTTGGGGGCTTCGCGTGCATATAACATAATAGTAAATCGGAGTTCGTTTGCTAATAGAAACACCACCCGTAAGGTGCACTGAAAAAATTCAGCACTTAGACGTTCAAAAATTCCTTTCGCAAAACATTTTTCCAAAACAGCCGCTGTTCATAAAAATTCAAGGTAAAATAGAGATGATAAAGTCTACAGTCATCCAAGAGTACCCAAAATATTAAGCATTACAGTCATCCAATCAATCAAACAGTAACAGTGAAAGTCCATGCATCAGCAAGCAACAGCAAACATCACGCCTTCAAATGCTTTTACGTCCTCCTGCCATTTAGGAAGATAGCAGCCCCAAAGGGGTGAGAATAATCCCAGTAGTGTGGCAACAAAACCAATAATATAACAGTATTAACTAGGCACAAAATCATAAACAGTCACTTCAACATATCCTTGTTCCTTTTCCTTTTTCCTTTTCATCATATACATATATATTGCGTATATAACGCCTTTCCTTTGCGCTTTTAGCACCGTCGTGCGCGCACTTCACAGTGGACATCATATACATGGCACCTGAGCTCGGTGGATTCCAACTGTGGGCCTATGCGGACTGATGCCAAGTGTCCCATACCCTGGTACCTTAGGGATGCCTATATGATGCTTGCTCAAACACATGGTCCTGTACATAACTATTCTAAAATGCAAGGCTTATATGATCTTGGTACATGCATGCCATGCTATGCTTTCACACACAAAGCGTAAAAATAAATGCGGTATGATGTAAGGTGCATGCTTATATACTTGTCATATACGTTATGCTGCCACATAACAACTTTACCTCATAATCATATTGCCATCACGGCACATTCTTGGCAGTTTACTTTCATCATAAGGAACATAATACTTTTACGGAGTATGGAGCATCATGTCACAACTTTATACCAGTAGTCAATAGTCACATTAGGTAATATCGCCTGACACTTACCTTGCGTGCTTTAAATAATACCAAACAGCAGCGAACTATCTCACTTCTTATGCGCACCTAAACCAATTACAATCAATCATTTACAGCGACGTTTTACAGCAGAAACAGTGAGCATACAACAACGTTTTACAGCAGAAACAGTGAGCATACAGCAACGTTTTTTACAGCAGAAACAGTGAGCATACAGCAACGTTTTTACAGCAGAAACAGTGAGCATACAGCAGCGTTTTACAGCAGAAACAGTGAGCATACAGCAGCGTTTTACAGCAGAAAACAGTGAGCAAAACAGTGACGTTGTCCTTAAAACAGTGAGCAGAAAACAGTGACGTTTTCCTTAAAAACAGTGGGCAGAAACAGTGACGTTTTCCTTAAAAACAGTGGGCAGAAACAGTGTAGTTTTACAGCAGAAAACAGTAACACCTTACAGCAGAAACAGTGACCATTTTCAAACAGAAACAGTGGCATCTTGAACATCAAGACAGTGGCAGAAACAGTGGCATTTGAGCATCAAAACGGTGACATAAACAGTGGCATTTAAACCTCAAAACAGTGACATCCTTAGTGGTATTTGCACATCAAAACAGTGGCATGAATGGTAGCATTTGATCATCAAAACAGTGACACAAGTAGTGATTTTTGAACATTAAAACAGTGGCATAAATAGTGATTTTTTGAACATTAAAACAGTGGCATAAATAGTGACTTTTGAACACCAATATAGTGGCATAAAGAGTAGTGTTTGAACATCAAGATGGTGATCATTTTATGCAGAAACAGTGGCACATTAAGTACTAAAACAGTGAGCATTTTTGTGCAGAAACAGTGGCACATTAAGTACTAAAACAGTGAGCATTTTTGTGCAGAAACAGTGGCATGTGAGGCACTAAAACAGTGAGCATTATGTGCAGAAACAGTGGCATGTGAGGCACTAAAACAGTGAGCATTATGTGCAGAAACAGTGGCATGTTTATCCTCAAAACAGTGGCACATTCATAGGGAAACAGTGGTATTAACTCAAGCATAACCATGAGACTTTCATTCCATAACTTAAGCATACAAATCATCATCAAATAGCTCCATCCTTATACCTTCACCATGCTCATTCAAGAATCCAAAACAAAACAGAATCAAGGAGACATCTCATGCACACACATGGTTACACACAATGAAAGGAGTCTAAGTTCTAAGCTTACCTCTTGTAGCACACACTTCTTGGTCAAGGATCACACACCACACCTTCTATCTTTACAAAACAACAAGTTCACCCTTCCTAGAGATGGCTTGTGCGCAAACAATGGTGAGGAGAACACTTTGGACAGCTTCCAAGGGTGAGGAACTAGGCTGGACAGTGAGGGAAAAGAGAAGAAAAGCTTGCACTACTCTTGATGTATAGGCCACGGTTTGGGAGATGTGAGGGAGGTGAGTTACCAAAGTCTTCTTTCTCCTAAAGCTCCTACAATGCTCGGCTAGGGAAGTGAGGGGAAAGGGGAAGAAGGTTGGCTGAATGTGCAAAGTGAGGACAGCCCTCTTGTGCGCACAAGATAAAGAGGAGGGAGGAGAGGTTGGAATGATGAAGCATCATGGAAATTTCTGATTTCTTGTGGAAGTGGGGCTGCAAACTTGGTCAAAACAAGCAAGGGGTTTGCTTCTTGCACACTCTAGGCGCATGCAAGGAGGTGAGGTGGGAGGTTGTCATCATGTGCACATGCAAGGGTGATCTCTTGGTCAACACTCTATGCAGATTTTGTGTCATAAAAATCTGATTTTGGAACTTCCCTTGTGCGCCCATGATGAGGAGTGTGCAGCCCAAAAGAATGCTAAGGAGTACAAGTGTCTTCCATGCAAAGAAGTTGAATTCAAATGGTGCACATGCTAGGAGTGAGGTGGCGGTCATGCAAGGCTGAATTGGAAGATTTTCCTAAGGCTTATCTACTTCTTATGCGCATGAATGAGTGGGAAAGGATACCTCTTGCCATGTGGAAGTTCCTTGATACACAAGACAACCTTGTAGGACAAGGCTTTAAGGGAGATAAAAGTGGATACACATTGGGCTGAACTAGATGGATCCAAGAACCTCCTTGGGCCATCGGCCAACACATACAAAGGATCCAACAAGGCAAGTTTAAAGATGACAAGTCCACACACTAGCCCACTTCCCAAGCCCTTTAAACATCAAAGCCTTTTAACACACAATCAAATTACTCATATGATAAAAATTCACATGTCTACATATGTACCCTCCTATGATTTTAATTTAAATACTTCACTAACTTACCTTAGTCTCATCCAAGGGTAAAGGTCATGTAATTTCGCAAGCCATCAAACATAAACCAAAAATCCGAATTCTACACATGCATCTATATCATTATAACACTTATGTATTTTACTAATTATGTGGGATGTTACACTCTCCCCACCAAATAGGAATTTTGTCCGCAAAATAAACTTACTTAAGAGCTAAACAGTTCTGGATAGCGATTCTGAATGTCGTCCTCGCGCTCCCAAGTGGCTTCAGCTGCCGATCTGTTGTTCCACAATACTTTCACCAAAGGAATCTCTTTAGAACGAAGTCGCTTGACGGATCTTTCAAGGATTTGGAATGGTTGCACTTGATACGTCAGATTTTCCTTTAGTTCCACTTCTTCAGGCCGTAACACGTGAGAGGGATCAGAGAGATATCTCCGTAGCTGCGACACATGAAATACATTGTGAATTCCTGACAGATTGGGTGGTAAAGCCAACCGGTATGCAGACTCTCCAATCCGGTCCATAATCAGATATGGTCCTAAGTACCGTGGACTTAACTTCTTTACTCCCATTCTCCTTCCGAGTCCCGATGTAGGTGTGATTCTCAAAAATACATGGTCTCCGACTTCGAAAGATAGGGGCTTATGACGCTTGTCGTAATAACTCTTCTGTCTGTCCTGAGCCCGCTGCATATTTTCTCGAATCTTCTTTACCTGTTCGGATGTTTCTTGAATTAGATCAGGTCCTAACATACTTCGCTCACCCACTTCAGTCCAGCATAAAGGGGATCTGCATTTTCTCCCATACAAAGCTTAATACGGTGCCATCTGAATACTGGAATGGTAACTGTTGTTGTAAGCAAATTCAATCAAAGAAAGATAATTATCCCAGCTGCCTCCTAACTCCAAAACGCATGCTCGCAACATGTCCTCTAAAGCTTGAATGGTGCGTTCTGTCTGTCCATCGGTCTGCGGGTGGTAAGCAGTACTCAATCTCAAGTGGGTCCCTAAAGCCCTTTGAAAAGACTCCCAGAACTTAGAGGTAAACTTGGGATCACGATCACTGACAATACTAGTAGGAACTCCGTGCAGCTTCACAATCTCCTGCAGGTAAATTCTGGCAAGCCTCTCTGTATTATATGTGGTTCTAACACACAAGAAATGAGCTGACTTCGTTAAACGATCAACAATCACCCAGATAGCATCATATCCTTCTCGCGTCCGAGGAAGTCCTACTACAAAATCCATCGCGATACTGTCCCACTTCCAATCGGGAATCTCCAAAGGTTGAAGGAGTCCCGACGGTTTCTGATGTTCGTACTTCACCTTCTGACAAGTTAGGCATCGAGATACATACTTAGCAATATCACGCTTCATACCCGGCCACCAAAACGAGGTCTTCAAATCATGGTACATCTTCGTGGACCCAGGATGAACGGCATATTTACCCTTATGAGCCTCCTGCAAAACTTCTTGCTTCAACTCTTCATTCGGCACAACTAGCCGGCCTTGGAATCTCCAAATATCATTCTCATCCCTTACTACATCTTGATTGCCAACCAATTCACGGACTAACTCTTCATCTCTCTGAGCCTCCTTAATTCTACTGAGCAACTCATTCTCCACTTTTATATTTCCCAATCTTATGCTATGCCCTCTCTCGTCTACAGATAAATTCAAGTCTCGAAAGGCCTCAAACAATTTCAGTTCTTCCATCATCAGAGTTGCAGTGTGCAGTGTCTTCCTACTCAGGGCGTCAGCTACCACGTTTGCCTTTCCTGGGTGGTATTTAAGTTCAAACTCATAGTCCTTCAGAAATTCCATCCACCGACGTTCCCGCATATTCAGCTCCTTCTGATCGAACAAGTACTTCAGACTCTTATGATCGCTGAACACGTCAAACTGCGAACCATACAAGTGGTGCCTCCAGATTTTAAGGGCGAACACTTTAGCTGCTAACTCCAAATCATGCGTAGGATAATGTGAGGCTTTAGTTGTGAGTGCAATGGTAAGCCATACGATCCTGCATCAACACGCATCCAAGTCCTTTCAGCGACGCATCACAGTATACTTCGAACTTTCGGGTAGGATCCGGAATCGTGAGTACGGGAGCACTTGTTAACCTGCTCTTCAATTCCATGAAACATTCTTCACAAGCTTCAGTCCACTCAAAAGGCTTATCCTTCCGAGTGAGACGAGTAAGGGGTTGCACTATCAGAGAAATTCTGGATAAACCTTCGATAATATCCAGCAAGACCTAAGAAACTCCTTACTTCAGTGACAGTCTTGGGTCGTTCCCAATTCATGACAGCTTCAACCTTGCTGGGGTCCACAGCAATACCTTCCGTTGAAATGACTTGGCCCAGAAACTGGACCTCTTTAACAAACTGATCGAGGAATGGGCGGAAGATGCGGTTCATGTAGTCCATGAATACCGCTGGAGAATTCGTGAGTCCGAAAAGAATCACCTGATATTCGTAGTGCCCAAACGAGTCCTAAAAGCGGTTTTCGGAATATCCTCCGGTTTGACCCGGATTTGATGGTATCCCGATCGTAAATCTATCTTGGAAAAGACTCTGGCTAAAAATAAAGCTGGTCCATCAAATCATCGATCCTTGCTTATATACTTTTCATATACTGTAACTTTGTTCAGCTGTCGGTAATCTACACACAGACGTAGATTTACCATTTTTTCTCTCAAATTACGCCTCTTGAAAAATTAATATTAAATTAATCCCATGGAGAAAAATCATGGGACTTTGGGAAGAGTAAGATATGGTTTTTCCAAGCATGCATGCAAAAAATCAGACCGAAATTCAATTTCTAGGTCCGAATTTGGACTACTTCCTCCTCAGAAAAAGGTATTTACTTGTGCAAAACTGGCAACTGCAAATAAGGCTATTATGGGGGGAGCAGCTGCCTGCCTTCCCACACCCGCGGTGGGCTGTGCACCTGGTGCCCAACGAGATGCCCCGGATGATTGATTTAGTGCCCCATGATGTGCGTCTGGTGCACCTTATGCTTGACTCGGTGCTTGACGAGATGCGCCTGATGCTTGACCTGGTGCCGGACGAGGTGCACCCGGTGCCTGACGCGGTGCACCCGATGATAGACTACACTAAATATTGACCAAAACAAATGCAGAAACACTATCAAATGAGTTGGAGGAACTCAAAAATCGTGGGAGCACAACACACAAAGTCTTGGCAGTTGCATGCATACAAGGCAAGTTTCCTACAGGTTAGGGGGAGCAGGCATATTCAGGTCAATGTAAAAATTCTCCATGAAATCCAATGAAACTTGGAGGGGATGTTGGATATATTTAAGTATGGACGCCTGCAAAAAAGCAGCTCAAAATTCGATGTTGGGGTATGCTTTTCCATTTTTTCAGATTTTTTCAATTTTCGCTTGTTCAAGGATTGATAAAAAATATTTCGGGTACCGAAAAAGTGGTCTAAACGATGGAATTTGGCAAAAATAGGGTGGGGGTAATGATTCTCTGGTTAGTTTTGATCGGATGGCCACCCTCTACAAATTGGGCCTTCTTCCTCCTCGCAAAAAAGGAGTCTACTTGTGCAAAATTGGCTTAATGCATATAAGCCTATTATATGGGGGGAGGAGGCATAGGCTCCAAAAATTCATTAAAACCAATCCTTCTATGAAATCCAATGAAACTTGGAGAGGATGTTGGATATATTTAAGCATGGATGATTACAAAAAATCAGATCAAAATTCGATGTCTAGGTACGATTTTCCATTTTTTCGGATTTTCTCAAATTACGCCTCTTGAGAAATTAATATTAAATTAATCCCATGGAGAAAAATCATGGGACTTTGGGAAGAGTAAGATATGGTTTTTCCAAGCATGCATGCAAAAAATCAGACCGAAATTCAATTTCTAGGTCCGAATTTGGACTACTTCCTCCTCAGAAAAAAGGTATTTACTTGTGCAAAACTGGCAACTGCAAATAAGGCTATTATGGGGGGAGCAGCTGCCTGCCTTCCCACACCCGCGGTGGGCTGTGCACCTGGTGCCCAACGAGATGCCCCGGATGATTGATTTAGTGCCCCATGATGTGCGTCTGGTGCACCTTATGCTTGACTCGGTGCTTGACGAGATGCGCCTGATGCTTGACCTGGTGCCGGACGAGGTGCACCCGGTGCCTGACGCGGTGCACCCGATGATAGACTACACTAAATATTGACCAAAACAAATGCATACACACTATCAAATGAGTTGGAGGAACTCAAAAATCATGGGAGCACCACACACAAAGTCTTGGCAGTTGCATGCATACAAGGCAAGTTTCCTACAGGTTAGGGGGAGCAGGCATATTCAGGTCAATGTAAAAATTCTCCATGAAATCCAATGAAACTTGGAGGGGATGTTGGATATATTTAAGTATGGACGCCTGCAAAAAAGCAGCTCAAAATTCGATGTTGGGGTATGCTTTTCCATTTTTTCAGATTTTTTCAATTTTCGCTTGTTCAAGGACTGATAAAAAATATTTCGGGCAACGAAAAAGTGGTCTAAACGATGGAATTTGGCAAAAATAGGGTGGGGGTAACGATTCTCTGGTTAGTTTTGATCGGATGGCCACCCTCTAAAAATTGGGCCTTCTTCCTCCTCGCAAAAAAGGAGTCTACTTGTGCAAAATTGGCAAAATGCATATAAGCCTATTATATGGGGGAGGAGGCATAGGCTCCAAAAATTCATTAAAACCAATCCTTCTATGAAATCCAATGAAACTTGGAGAGGATGTTGGATATATTTAAGCATGGATGTTTACAAAAAATCAGATCAAAATTCGATGTCTAGGTACGATTTTCCATTTTTTCGGATTTTCTCAAATTACGTCTCTTGAAAAATTAATATTAAATTAATCCCATGGAGAAAAATCATGGGACTTTGGGAAGAGTAAGATATGGTTTTTCCAAGCATGCATGCAAAAAATCAGACCGAAATTCAATTTCTAGTCCGAATTTGGACTTCTTCCTCCTCAGAAAAAAGGTATTTACTTGTGCAAAACTGGCAACTGCAAATAAGGCTATTATAGGGGGGAGCAGCTGCCTTCCTTCCCACACCTGCGGTGGGCTATCCACCTGGTGCCCGACGAGATGCCCCGGATGTTGACATGGTGCCCCATGAGGCGCGCCTGGTGCCTGACGTGGTGCCTCGACCGTCAGGCATGGTGCACCCAATGCTTGACTCGATGCCTGACGAGGTGCATGGGGTGGTGCACTAGGTGCCTGACGAGATGCGCCTGGTGCCGGACGAGGTGCACCCGGTGTCCTCGATGATAGACTACACTAAAAATTGACCAAAACAAATGCAGAAACACTATCAAATGAGTTGGAGGAACTCAAAAATCATGGGAGCACCACACACAAAGTCTTGGCAGTTGCATGCATACAAGGCAAGGTTCCTACAGGTTAGGGGGAGCAGGCATATTCAGGTCAATGTAAAAATTCTCCATGAAATCCAATGAAACTTGGAGGGGATGTTGGATATATTTAAGTATGGACGCCTGCAAAAAAGCAGCTCAAAATTCGATGTTGGGGTGTGCTTTTTCATTTTTTTCTGATTTTTTCAATTTTCGCTTGTTCAAGGATTGATAAAAAATATTTCGGGTACCGAAAAAGTGGTCTAAACGATGGAGTTTCATTAAAATAGGGTGGGGGTAATGATTCTCTGGTTAGTTTTGATCGGATGGCCACCCTCTACAAATTGGGCCTTCTTCCTCCTCGCAAAAAAGGAGTCTACTTGTGCAAAATTGGCTTAATGCATATAAGCCTATTATATGGGGGGAGGAGGCATAGGCACCAAAAATTCATTAAAACCAATCCTTCTATGAAATCCAATGAAACTTGGAGAGGCTGTTGGATATATTTAAGCATGGATGATTACAAAAAATCAGATCAAAATCCGATGTCTAGGTACGATTTTCCATTTTTTCGGATTTTCTCAAATTACGCCTCTTGAAAAATTAATATTAAATTAATCCCATGGAGAAAAATCATGGGACTTTGGGAAGAGTAAGATATGGTTTTTCCAAGCATGCATGCAAAAAATCATACCGAAATTCAATTTCTCAAAGCTTTGGCAGTTGCATACAAGGCAAGGTTCCTATAAGTTAGGGGGAGCATGCATATTCAGATCAATGAAAAAATTCACCATGAAATCCAATGAAACTTGGAGGGGATGTTGGATATATTTAAGTATGGACGCCTGCAAAAAAACCAGCTCAAAATTCAATGCCGGGATATGCTTTTCCATTTTTTCAGATTTTCTTAATTTTCACTTGTTCAGGGATTGATAAAAAATATTCTGGGCCCCGAAAAAGTGGTCTAAACGATGGAATTTGGCAAAAATGGGGTGGAGGTAACGATTCTCTGGTTAGTCTTTGATCGGATGGCCACCCTCTATATATTGGGCCTTCTTCCTCGCAAAAAAAAAGTCTACTTGTGCAAAACTGGCAACTGCATATAAGGCTATTATAGGGGGGGAGGAGGCATAGGCTCCAAAAATTCATTAAAAAGGATGTTGGATATATTTAAGCATGGATGTTTACAAAAAATAGATCAAAATTCGGTTTCTGGGTACGATTTTCCATTTTTTCGGATTTTCTCAAATTACGCCTCTTGAAAAATAAATATTAAATTAATCCCATGGAGAAAAATCATGGGACTTTGGGAAGATAAGATATGGTATTTCCAAGCATGCATGCAAAAAATCAGACCGAAATTCAATTTCTAGGTCCGAATTTGGACTTCTTCCTCCTCAGAAAAAAGGTATTTAGTTGTGCAAAACTGGCAACTGCA
>JAVKPL010003930.1:0-20898 GCA_032173675.1 Gastrolobium villosum
TTTCTTCTCTTCCTCGCGCGCACAGCCCCTGCAAGTGAACCAAAACACACCTTCTCTTCCCCATTTCACCATTTCTTCATTTCTTCACCGAATCGCTTGGTTTTGGTGTTGAAATCTATTGTAAACAACCTTCCAAAGCCTTTGGTAACACTTAGAAGCCTTGAATCCATCTCTTTGGCCGCGTTTTTGGCAAAATCAGATTCGACCCATTTGAGTTCTTGGAGATTTCTTGGAGTTTTGATCTTCAAATGGTTTAGTGAAGCCTTGGTGGTGATCATACAACACATTGTGAGTATATTTGTGGTATGTTTGTGTTTGATTTCATAGATCTATGAATTTGTGTTCAAAGCTTTGATTGTAGATGTGTGATGATAGAGAGCCCAAATGGAAAAATGCTATTAGATGAAAAGGCCTTAGAATCATGTTTGTAAGCTAGAAATGCTATGTTAATTTTTGGTGAAAAATATAGGTTTTTAACTTAGAGGAATTTGAGGAATTTTCATGAAAAGTGAGTTTTGGTGTAATTTGGATTTGATGATTGTTGTAGGGTGCCTCACACGGACGAAATTGTGAAAAGTTGATTTGGAGCATACGTTTGGAACGGATTGCTCGTATTGAGGTAAACTCTTGGAACTTGGGTTTAATCCCTAGTGTGCTCCACCACACCTAGAGGAAGGTTGTGGTTGGATTATGTGGTTATGACATGGTGTGATTGTGTGCTTGTATGCATATTGCTTGTATTTTGTGAAAATTGTTTGGTCACTGGCCAGTTGACGTGTGTTGGTTTGGACATCCGCTGGGTTCGTCCTTAGGGAGAATGCCAGTTGGAGATGCCATGGTGTTGACTCTGGGAGCGACATCAGGATGATCCAAGCGGGGGACGTCCGCCGGATAGGGCTCATGAGGAGTTCCGGTTGGGTATTGCCATGGAGTCTTCTCAACCATGGGAGAGGCGCCAGGACTGTCTCGGGAGTTATATGATGGAGTCCTTGAACATGAATCCATGAGTGGATGTTCTTGGGTGTCTCCAGGTGGATGGTGATATTGTTTTACTTGCATATTACATGATGTCATATTTATACATTTTAGTGAGCCATGGAGTGGAGAGAGCCTCTAGCTCCATTGGTTTACTGAGATATATCCGTATATCTCACCCCGTGTTTGGGGGACCACATTTCAGGTCACTATGAGCCGGGAGGAGCTTCGGGCAAGAAACCCGCTTAGTGGACTATGGATTGCTTATGATGCATGGAGCTTGCATGACATTTTGGAGGAGTTTATGGAGTGCACATAGCATGACATTAGTATTTTGAGACTTAGGTCATGAACATATTGCATGATGTTATTTCCATGCTTTTGTTAGTGTTCATGATTATATGCTAAGTCTTGTTTATGTTTCATTATTCATGACATGGATAACTGTATATTTGAGTGAGCATGGGACTTGTCCATTGCCACATTCATAGCCTTGAAGTCTTGATGAGTAATGTTGTAAAAATGGTCCATATTTGCATGTAAATGGCCATTACTTTGAGGACTTTGTAAATGATGTTTAATCTAAGGAAAATGCATGATGGAAGGGCCTAGAGCCTACATTAGGACATGATTATGTGTTATGTGGAGTACCAAGGGGTTAGGGATGGATTACACACCCTTTTTGGGGCTTAAAATGCTGTAATCTGTCATTTTGCTGCATAGTAATCGATTACCCAAGGCATGGTAATCGATTACCATGCAACAGGGGACGAAAAATTGGCTACTGTCTTCACTGGTAATCGATTACTGGCCTTTGGTAATCGATTACCATGTGAGGTAATCGATTACCCAAAGTTGGTAATTGATTACCAGAACAGAGGATTGAGAAAATTGGCTACTGCCTCATTTTTGACAGGTGGTAATCGATTACCACCCACTGGTAATCGATTACCACAGTGTAATTTTTGAAAATTCAGGTTTTTCTAGACTAAAAGAAAGGGGCTTAACTTGATGGGTAGAACTCCAAATGGTACGTGGTCTGAAACCACGCGTAGATAACGTAAAGGACTACAACTTGGTAAATTATGAGAGTAAGATGGTGAGTTTAAATGAATTGAAATAAAAGAAGGATGAATGATGTTAGCAAAGATGTATGCTTCCGCAAATTGCATTTACAATTATAGTGTGGTTTTAATTGATTACGGAAAATGTATTGATGTAAGAAAAGGAATATGTTAAAAGAAAAATTTGCCCGTAATTTAATTTACCCAATCACTGTGATTGTAACTGCGCTTAATATCATAATCAATGTTAACAATACCGGTGTACAACGGGCTGTTACAAGTCCCTTACAAAAAAAATTAATCTCGAGAGTCCCTAAAAAATTTAAAGTTGATCAATTTAGTTAAAATCTTGGTCTCTCACAAATTCAAAAATGACCTACATTAGTCCCTCAAAAAGACCAAAAATAATTTATTCTTATATTAGATTATGAGCGGGTTTAAGCATTGATTTAAATTTTCTTTTAAAAAAAATTATGATCCCCCGTCACTAAATGTGCGGACATAAATTTTCTTTACTGGGTCCGCCACTGAATTTAGGTATCCATTTTGTGGATTTTGATGCTAATATTAGTGATTGTTGTAGCTTAGCTTCAGCTGTGTTCTAATTTTATCTTTGTAATCCTTCTGGAATTACACCCCAATGAAGATTTCCTTACACAGAAATTGCTCCTGTTACTTTTACTCTAATTCCGAGTTCATGGATAGTAGATTTTTTTAAGAATTTGACAGTGGTGATGTGAGAAATAATTGAAAGTAAAAACAATTAGAAATCTAACATTTTGTTATATTGGTAATATGAAAAGGGTTGAAAAGTTAGGTAAGAAATTATAAATTCCTTACAGGTAGTTGAATACTGATGGTGTTATAATATCTGAATTGTTCCAATAAGTATGATGCTTTGCAAAACCAGTGGCCAGTTGTTATCTCTGAATGGCTGGGGATTAACTCTGTACATTTCTCTTATGACTATTTGCAACTCATGTTTGAAGTATGCTCCTTGATAATGTTATGTAATCTACATTTCCTTTATAATATTTCTTCTTAATCTTTGATTTCAGTTTATTGTTATTAAGTTTTTAATCCTATGATTCTTGGCAGATGGAGTCAATTCAGCAGAATTATAAGGATAATTTCATGGAGCATGCATCTAGTGGTTCTCCAAGTTCTCATGAATTGGGTAAAAGAAAAAATTATAAAATGGCCCCTGGCACATCAAGTTCTCATGAATCTGGGAAGAACAATCGGTTGTTTTCAGCACCAACTAGCAAATCTTGGTCTTCTCTTGCACCCAGTGATATAATAAAACTTTTGAGAGGTGGAATTAGACTTACCAGAGCCAAAAGTCAAGATATATTCTGGGAAGCTGTTTGGCCCCGCCTACTGGCAAGAGGTTGGCACTCTGAACAACCAAAGAATCAAGGCTATGTCAACTCCACAGATTATCTGGTTTTTCTTATGCCCGGTGTTGAGAAATTTTCAAGGAGAAGACTTGTTAGAGGTGATCATTACTTTGATTCTGTTAGTGATGTCTTGAGCAAAGTGGTAGCTGAACCAAATCTTCTTGAGCTTGAAGAAGAAAATAAAGTTAGTAACTGCAATGAAGATAATCAATACAGTCGGAGACCAAGATCAGGTCATTCTGATGATGCAGATGCAATTCTTCCCATTAAAAAGAGGAGATTTACTGCTTGTGCCATGGCAGAGTCAAGCCACGTCATTGAGAAATCCACAGGAGGCTTGGGATCAGCAGAAGAACTGGCATTATCTAAGCCTGAAAATGGTGAAATGATGGCAATGGTGGAGGAAGATGGGCAGGGAAATGATCCATCTATGGGACAACCACCTAATATAAATATAAATCCCAGGAGGCAGAGCACAGGAAACCGATGTTTGACTATTAGAGCATTGGAATTTGTAGGAAATGAATTCTTGAACGTGCAAAGGAGACAGAAAAGGAAAGACATCCAGATAAATACGGATGCTTTCAGTCCTTGTCCTTGCCGCAAGAAGCGCACAAAAAGGCAAAACAATGATGCGTCCTCGTCATAGTTCAGATCATGGGACAACACTTTAGTTTTATTAGAAGAAAACACCAGATTAAATTAAAGAGTAGTGTTTCACCAAAAATAAAATAAAATTAAAGAGTAGTGATAGATTATACTGATGTATGTTTCTCCTCTCTGACTTGCAAATTGCATTCTAAGAGTCGATATTGTACATATTGTTGCCTTAAGAGAATATTCATGAGATCAATCTTTTTATTTTAAAATTGAACTTTGATTGTTTGTTTGTGTTCTTATTTCTTACAATGTTAAACATGTCATCGGTTTTAATTTTAAGGGTAAGTGGAAATTATGTTAAGCTTTATGAAACGACCACAAGGTTCATTAAAAATTGAAAAAGAAATATAGAAAAAAGATTTTTCAAAGGCGGGTACAATTTGGGTGCAATCCATCACAGAAAAAATGCGACACGATTCCCCCTGAAATGGGATGTGAAATGAAAATGATATATGAATCACGAGTCAATCTTTTTATTTTAAAATTGAACTTTGATTGTTTGTTTGTGTTCTTATTTCTTACAATGTTAAACATGTCATCGGTTTTAATTTTAAGGGTAAGTGGAAATTATGTTAAGCTTTATGAAACGACCACAAGGTTCATTAAAAATTGAAAAAGAAATATAGAAAAAAGATTTTTCAAAGGCGGGTACAATTTGGGTGCAATCCATCACAGAAAAAATGCGACACGATTCCCCCTGAAATGGGATGTGAAATGAAAATG
This sequence comes from Gastrolobium villosum, assembly GCA_032173675.1. Taxonomy (NCBI): domain Eukaryota; kingdom Viridiplantae; phylum Streptophyta; class Magnoliopsida; order Fabales; family Fabaceae; genus Gastrolobium; species Gastrolobium villosum. Next base: position 4,823 of record JAVKPL010003930.1, read on the forward strand.
ATATATGAATCACGAGGCTAGTAGAGAGAGAATGGGATTTAGGTCAAAAGAAGAGAGAGAGAAAGAAATTAAAAGCGATGGAGAAGAGAGAGGGAGGATATGCAGTGACCGAGATTACCCTATGCGTTAAAGTTGGGGAGATATATTTGTAAGATTCCATTATAAACATTTTATTTTATTTTATTTTTGAAAAAAATAAGTATTCAATTAATAAAAGTAAAAGTAAAAGTAAGAGGGGAAAGAAAAAAAACTGCACTGACACATGGAGTGAATAATGAATGGGATGGTTTCAATTTTCAATCTTTTGAAAGAAAGTGTTTAGGGTTAAGAGAAGAGAAAAAGAATAAAGGATTGCATTTCATTTTCATTTCGAAGTCCCAAAAAACTTGAAGCCATGGCGATGGCCCTTTCGAACTCGATGAGGCAGAGACGCTCTCAGCCTTCTGATTCGGCGCCATCTCAGCCGTACACGAAGCTCGACAAGCCCCAGAAATTGGACGGCGAAGACAAAGGGTTGGGGTGGTTGTTGCCGTTTCTGGCTTTGGGATTTTTGAGGTACACGAGTGCAACCTCCAACATCATCCACGATTGTGACGAGGTTTTCAATTACTGGGAACCCCTTCATTACCTTCTCTACAAAAATGGCTTCCAGACATGGGAATATAGGTACACACACAATGTTCATTCATTTTTTATTTTTATTTTTATTTTTTATCTTTTTCTGATGCTGTTTTTGTATTCAAGTTAATAATGGGGTTGTGTTGTATTTTACTATTTTTCTTTTTATTATTGGTTGGGAAGCTTTTGGGGTTCATTTTTGAAAAGATGGGTGGCTGTTTCTTTTCTAGCACAAGTATGTCAACTTTGGTTTCTTTTTTTTCTTTTTTCTTTTTTCAATATGCTTTCTTATGGTTATCCTTGTTCTCTTGTCATTTATACATACCTGCCTTGATGATAATTCTCAACCTCACCCAAACACAAACCCTTTTAAGACATATAAGCAAATTGGCATGTAAATAAAGGTTGACCAAGTATTATGTATTTCCAGATTCAGTATATGTGGAGCTCAGTTTTGCTAATGTTCTTCTTTATCAATTGTCTGTTTTCTCTAGGTTTCTTGCCAAGTTCGTTTTCTATGTACGCAATGTCTCTTGCATCAGGTTTATTTCTTCTTGATAGACCTGCTTCAGCAGTTGCTGTTGCTGCTATTGGTGTAATACTTGGCTGGCCATTCTCAATATTGGCTTTCCTTCCGGTGACACTTTATTCTTTATCTAGAAAACTCAAACAGGCATTCATTGCTGGGGCTGTCACATCAGTTATTCTCCTTGTAAGTCAGATTTTTTTTTTCTCACATTGACCTTCTTTGGCCTGTAAATTATGCCTATACCATCTAATGTTGTATATAGTATATAGTTGTGCTTACATCTTATTATGTTGTTAAATGTCATATCCTTTACAATGGTAGCATATTTTAATTTTTTACAGGCATTGTCAATAGTTATTGACTTTTACTATTATGGAAAGTTGACTTCATCTGTCTTGAATCTTTTAATATACAACGTAGCTGGAGGCGGGGAAAGCCATCTGTACGGGACTGAAGGGCTTCTTTTTTATCTGAGGAATGGATTTAACAATTTCAACTTTTGTTTTGTTCTTGCTCTTCTGTTCTTGGGAATTTTGCCTATTGCAAAGAAGAAATATGCACCAGACCTACTGATTGTGATATCTCCGTTGTATATTTGGCTGGGGTTTATGTCTTTGCAGCCACATAAAGAAGAAAGGTTTGGCAAAAAGTTTACCTGGTCTTCTGTTTCAAATTTAATCGTACTATCTTATTTGAGGCAAACATGTTCTTTACTCTTGCACAATGCACACACCATGTCTATCATTATATTTTTATGTTATGACATAGAAATCAACACTAACTTTGGTTTATACAAATCTAACTACATTCTATTTTTGGTAATCTCCAATGCGCACCTATATATTAAATTAGAGCACACTCTTTTGAGAGTGGTTTGATCTCTTAATCTACTCTCCTTTAAAGAATGACATATCATTCTTAACTTCTATTCTTTAAAATTTTAAATTCTAATTCTTTTGAAATAATTATGCTTATGATCTTTTTTTGCTTTTTTTAATCTATAGCTTTTAGGTTCTACCTTAATGCATATACCCATTATAAATTTAAACATTTTTTCTCTTTATATATTTATTCTTTCAAAATTTACTTATATTTAAAAATACCCACGCGATGCATGGGATTATTGTTAGGAATGCGTCATTTAGGAATGAGAGTTTAGTTAGTTCAGTTTAGGTTTAGAAAGACAGGAATTGTCTTTGAATTGGTGCACTCACCTATAGTTAAGAAACCTGGAACCTCATTAATTGATTATTTATAGTGAATGAGACACTCAATTTGAATACTATGCAAATTTTAATTTTAGTGCATTTGAGATTTGAGGATATTAATTAATTAAAAAACTTTAGGCAGTCTAAAGCAATAAAATTTTTGAAAGCATGTCTTATAAAATTTATTTTAAGAATAAAAGTTTTAAAAATTATTTTAGAATATAAATAATTGAAAATAAAAGATTAATGTAAAACAATTTTAAAAATAATTTTCTGTGTGTGTAGTTTCGTGGGATCTCCTAATTCTAAACCTGAATTTCCTCTTGGATAAATAGAAGTTTATATATTATTGGATTATTATTTGTTTTATAATTAGGTATAGGCCGATGATAATATGTGTGCATATTAACAAAACAGTTGCAGAGATAATGTTCATCTTGTAGGCTTTACCTTTAATGTGTGTATTAGAAAGTTGTATCGTATTAAGAAAAAATTTTTAGTTCTTCACTCCTAACAATATATAGAGGTGTGTTGCTAAGCTTTATCATCTTTACCTTTGAGAAATCTAACTTTTTACCCTGATCTTGTACAACAAACTGAGATAATAATGATCATGGTTAGTTATCTACACACATTGGTATAGCAATTATTATGATAATTTGGAAAAAATTACAGAATGTTAGTGAGGAAGGGTAATCCTGAAAATGGTTACCAGCAAATTTGGTGTAAAATTTTTGGATTCTTGTTATTTAAAAATGAAAATCATTTGATATTATAAAATACTTGGTTTGCATATCATAATGGTCATTACATATGATAGTTTTACAATTTACAAAATAATTACTAATGAAATCCAAAACATAAATTAAATGGTAATATAGAAAAATTTCCTGCCATAATCTTGTTATTTGTCGTATATAGCAGGTAATTAAGTTATCAAAACAATGTTATATAATATCAAATGATTACCCAATTTGGACTTAATTAAAAAAAAAACTGATTACCAAAAAAAAAAAAAAAACTACACAAAGTGGATCCTAATTTACAATCCCCCAAGTCCCAGCCATACAAATGCCCAATCATAAATATGTAGTGTGTGTAATATTGCAAACAACCATAATTTTGCATTAGAAAATGGAGGATATTATATTTTATTCAATTGCTCAATCAATTTCTGAAAGCTTAAGGACCCACTAAACGGGGTTGAGAATTCAGATTTATTTTTCATCCAAACAATGAACAAAATTTGGGTAAAAAGTTGGGATTTAGAAGGAAATAAAGGTAAAGATGATGGTTTTTAAATGAGTTAAAAAAATTCCCTTTTAGGAAAAGAAAGTATCTAATTTGGTACTCTGTTAGCACTTAAAAAATTCCTCAAACAATAAATTTCTAGGTAATTTACTATTGTTATGGGCCCATGTAAAAGGCTCATATTCTAGAAGGTTCAAGAAATAATAACGGAAAGAAAAAAATTAAGGCAAATAAAGGAAAGGATTGTTAATTATTGCGAATCCTATTACGACAGCTATGTATTTTATTTTTATATTTTTTATACTTGGACACAGGCAATGTCCAGAATTCCATTACCCATGTGCAAACTCTATAAATTAAAGGTAAAGCCTACAAGTATGAACATTATCTCTCTATTTACTGTTATGTTATCACTATGCACACACATCCTCGCTTTGGCTGACGCTCGTATTCCTAAAACAAATTAATCTCCCACATTCAAAAATATATAACCTATCAATATATGAGAGAGTTCCTAAATTCAAGATCAACATACTAGTCTCTAACTAGACGTCTCTATATCCCTTCAACATAACATATACTTAATTTTTTACTTAATACTATTTAATTATAAATTATTTTAAAATTGTTTTACATTAATCTTTTATTTTCAATTATTTATATTCTCAAAATAATTTTTAAAACTTTTATTCTTAAAATAAATTTTATAACCCAAATTTTTTATTGCTTTAGACTTTCAAAATACTTCAATTTAATCTTTTTTACATTAATTAATATCCTCAAATCTCACTAGTCACACTCTAAAATTACACAATCTCGATAGTAGTTTAATCTTCTAGGTCTATTTTGCTTTAAGGAATGACACGTATTATTCTGACCTTTTAAATAATCAATTAATGAGGTTCCAGGTTTCTTAACTATAGGTGAGTGCACCAATTCAAAGACAATTCCTGTCTTTCTAAACCTAAACTGAACTAACTAAACTCTCATTCCTAAATGACGCAATCCTAACAATAATCCCATGCATCGCGTGGGTATTTTTAAATATAAGTAAATTTTGAAAGAATAAATATATAAAGAGAAAAAATGTTTAAATTTATAATGGGTATATGCACGATTAAGGTAGAACCTAAAAGCTATAGATTAAAAAAAGCAAAAAAAGATCATAAGCATAATTATTTCAAAAGAATTAGAATTTAAAATTTTAAAGAATAGAAAAGAATGATATGTCATTCTTTAAAGGAGAGTAGATTAAGAGATCAAACCACTCTCAAAAGAGTGTGCTCTAATTTAATATATAGGTGCGCATTGGAGATTACCAAAAATAGAATGTAGTTAGATTTGTATAAACCAAAGTTAGTGTTGATTTCTATGTCATAACATAAAAATATAATGATAGACATGGTGTGTGCATTGTGCAAGAGTAAAGAACATGTTTGCCTCAAATAAGATAGTACGATTAAATTTGAAACAGAAGACCAGGTAAACTTTTTGCCAAACCTTTCTTCTTTATGTGGCTGCAAAGACATAAACCCCAGCCAAATATACAACGGAGATATCACAATCAGTAGGTCTGGTGCATATTTCTTCTTTGCAATAGGCAAAATTCCCAAGAACAGAAGAGCAAGAACAAAACAAAAGTTGAAATTGTTAAATCCATTCCTCAGATAAAAAAGAAGCCCTTCAGTCCCGTACAGATGGCTTTCCCCGCCTCCAGCTACGTTGTATATTAAAAGATTCAAGACAGATGAAGTCAACTTTCCATAATAGTAAAAGTCAATAACTATTGACAATGCCTGTAAAAAATTAAAATATGCTACCATTGTAAAGGATATGACATTTAACAACATAATAAGATGTAAGCACAACTATATACTATATACAACATTAGATGGTATAGGCATAATTTACAGGCCAAAGAAGGTCAATGTGAGAAAAAAAAATCTGACTTACAAGGAGAATAACTGATGTGACAGCCCCAGCAATGAATGCCTGTTTGAGTTTTCTAGATAAAGAATAAAGTGTCACCGGAAGGAAAGCCAATATTGAGAATGGCTAGCCAAGTATTACACCAATAGCAGCAACAGCAACTGCTGAAGCAGGTCTATCAAGAAGAAATAAACCTGATGCAAGAGACATTGCGTACATAGAAAACGAACTTGGCAAGAAACCTAGAGAAAACAGACAATTGATAAAGAAGAACATTAGCAAAACTGAGCTCCACATATACTGAATCTGGAAATACATAATACTTGGTCAACCTTTATTTACATGCCAATTTGCTTATATGTCTTAAAAGGGTTTGTGTTTGGGTGAGGTTGAGAATTATCATCAAGGCAGGTATGTATAAATGACAAGAGAACAAGGATAACCATAAGAAAGCATATTGAAAAAAGAAAAAAGAAAAAAAAGAAACCAAAGTTGACATACTTGTGCTAGCAAAGAAACAGCCACCCATCTTTTCAAAAATGAACCCCAAAAGCTTCCCAACCAATAATAAAAAGAAAAATAGTAAAATACAACACAACCCCATTATTAACTTGAATACAAAAACAGCATCAGAAAAAGATAAAAAATAAAAATAAAAATAAAAAATGAATGAACATTGTGTGTGTACCTATATTCCCATGTCTGGAAGCCATTTTTGTAGAGAAGGTAATGAAGGGGTTCCCAGTAATTGAAAACCTCGTCACAATCGTGGATGATGTTGGAGGTTGCACTCGTGTACCTCAAAAATCCCAAAGCCAGAAACGGCAACAACCACCCCAACCCTTTGTCTTCGCCGTCCGATTTCTGGGGCTTGTCGAGCTTCGTGTACGGCTGAGATGGCGCCGAATCAGAAGGCTGAGAGCGTCTCTGCCTCATCGAGTTCGAAAGGGCCATCGCCATGGCTTCAAGTTTTTTGGGACTTCGAAATGAAAATGAAATGCAATCCTTTATTCTTTTTCTCTTCTCTTAACCCTAAACACTTTCTTTCAAAAGATTGAAAATTGAAACCATCCCATTCATTATTCACTCCATGTGTCAGTGCAGTTTTTTTTCTTTCCCCTCTTACTTTTACTTTTACTTTTATTAATTGAATACTTCTTTTTTTCAAAAATAAAATAAAATAAAATGTTTATAATGGAATCTTACAAATATATCTCCCCAACTTTAACGCATAGGGTAATCTCGGTCGCTGCATATATCCTCCCTCTCTCTTCTCCATCGCTTTTAATTTCTTTCTCTCTCTCTTCTTTTGACCTAAATCCCATTCTCTCTCTACTAGCCTCGTGATTCATATATCATTTTCATTTCACATCCCATTTCAGGGGGAATCGTGTCGCATTTTTTCTGTGATGGATTGCACCCAAATTGTACCCGCCTTTGAAAAATCTTGTTTCTATATTTCTTTTTCAATTTTTAATGAACCTTGTGGTCGTTTCATAAAGCTTAACATAATTTCCACTTACCCTTAAAATTAAAACCGATGACATGTTTAACATTGTAAGAAATAAGAACACAAACAAACAATCAAAGTTCAATTTTAAAATAAAAAGATTGATCTCATAAATATTCTCTTAAGGCAACAATCTGTACAATATCGACTCTTAGAATGCAATTTGCAAGTCAGAGAGGAGAAACATACATCAGTATAATCTATCACTACTCTTTAATTTTTTTTTTTTGGTGAAACACTACTCTTTAATTTAATCTGGTGGTTTCTTCTACTAAAACTAAAGTGTTGTCCCATGATCTGAACTATGACGAGGACGCATCATTGTTTTGCCTTTTTGTACGCTTCTTGCGGCAAGGACAAGGACTGAAAGCATCCGTATTTATCTGGATGTCTTTCCTTTTCTGTCTCCTTTGCACGTTCAAGAATTCATTTCCTACAAATTCCAATGCTCTAATAGTCAAACATCGGTTTCTTGTGCTCTGCCTCCTGGGATTTATATTTATATTAGGTGGCTGTCCCATAGATGGATCATTTCCCTGCCCATCTTCCTCCACCATTGCCATCATTTCACCATTTTCAGGCTTAGATAATGCCAGTTCTTCTGCTGATCCCAAGCCTCCTGTGGATTTCTCAATGACGTGGCTTGACTCTGCCATGGCACAAGCAGTAAATCTCCTCTTTTTAATGGGAAGAATTGCATCTGCATCATCAGAATGACCTGATCTTGGTCTCCGACTGTATTGATTATCTTCATTGCAGTTACCAACTTTATTTTCTTCTTCAAGCTCAAGAAGATTTGGTTCAGCTACCACTTTGCTCAAGACATCACTAACAGAATCAAAGTAATGATCACCTCTAACAAGTCTTCTCCTTGAAAATTTCTCAACACCGGGCATAAGAAAAACCAGATAATCTGTGGAGTTGACATAGCCTTGATTCTTTGGTTGTTCAGAGTGCCAACCTCTTGCCAGTAGGCGGGGCCAAACAGCTTCCCAGAATATATCTTGACTTTTGGCTCTGGTAAGTCTAATTCCACCTCTCAAAAGTTTTATTATATCACTGGGTGCAAGAGAAGACCAAGATTTGCTAGTTGGTGCTGAAAACAACCGATTGTTCTTCCCAGATTCATGAGAACTTGATGTGCCAGGGGCCATTTTATAATTTTTTCTTTTACCCAATTCATGAGAACTTGGAGAACCACTAGATGCATGCTCCATGAAATTATCCTTATAATTCTGCTGAATTGACTCCATCTGCCAAGAATCATAGGATTAAAAACTTAATAACAATAAACTGAAATCAAAGATTAAGAAGAAATATTATAAAGGAAATGTAGATTACATAACATTATCAAGGAGCATACTTCAAACATGAGTTGCAAATAGTCATAAGAGAAATGTACAGAGTTAATCCCCAGCCATTCAGAGATAACAACTGGCCACTGGTTTTGCAAAGCATCATACTTATTGGAACAATTCAGATATTATAACACCATCAGTATTCAACTACCTGTAAGGAATTTATAATTTCTTACCTAACTTTTCAACCCTTTTCATATTACCAATATAACAAAATGTTAGATTTCTAATTGTTTTTACTTTCAATTATTTCTCACATCACCACTGTCAAATTCTTAAAAAAATCAACTATCCATGAACTCGGAATTAGAGTAAAAGTAACAGGAGCAATTTCTGTGTAAGGAAATCTTCATTGGGGTGTAATTCCAGAAGGATTACAAAGATAAAATTAGAACACAGCTGAAGCTAAGCTACAACAATCACTAATATTAGCATCAAAATCCACAAAATGGATACCTAAATTCAGTGGCGGACCCAGTAAAAAAAATTTATGTCCGCACATTTAGTGACGGGGGATCATAATTTTTTTTTAAAGAAAATTTAAATCAATGCTTAAACCCGCTCATAATCTAATATAAGAATAAATTATTTTTGGTCTTTTTGAGGGACTAATGTAGGTCATTTTTGAATTTGTGAGAGACCAAGATTTTAACTAAATTGATCAACTTTAAATTTTTTAGGGACTCTCGAGATTAATTTTTTTTTGTAAGGGACTAAAATGGGATCATGTTTTTTGCTAGGGACTTAAAATAGTATTTACTCCTAATATGTATATTGAATCAAGAGACAAATAAGAATATGCAAACCAAGAAGGAAAAAAAAACTGAAAAGTTTATGACCACAGTGGGTCCGCCACTGCCTAAATCACCCACATAAAACAGCTATTAATTTTCTTTGCCAGAAAAGCAAGATTTGTCAAAACTCCTTCTCCAAGACAAACATTCTTCAACGGCTGACACAGCATCAGAACAATCACAACAAACAATGACCACCATATATGCAATCTTAGGAATAAAAAATAAAAACCCTTTGTGTAAAATAATATACAGGCGAAGAATTTTGATTACCAACCGACAACAACATATCCAACCCCAGATCCACTTGTATGCAAGTTCATAATCAAAGCGCTTGGAGATGAATACAGAACAAACTGACTCAGACATGTAACCGAGGAAGAGTAAAGGAAATCATGGAAAACACAAGATAACAAGAACAGTCATTGACATGAAGATTAAGTGCACCCACATTACAAGCACATCAAAGACGTTAACGTAGAGGAAGAAGGGAAAGGAAGAGAACCTGGTCGAAACACATGCTTGAAAAAGGTATTTGAAATATTTTTGAATTGTGAATAAAACCGTACAAGAGTACTCTATTTATAGAATACAGAAAGGTCTAACGGGCCAAGCCCAAAAATAATAAAAGGTCTAACAGGCCAAGCCCAAAAATAATAAAAGTAAATGGATTGGGACGGTGATATTTCTAAATTTTTACAATGTACTTTTGGGTATTTTTGGGAGTACACACTATAATTTGTAAATGGATTCTTCTCTATTAATTAAAAAAACGGAAAAATATTTCTGCAATTAATGCAGAGTTATTTACATTTAATCCCAAAAGGATGTCGTTTTGGTATTGAAATAATAAATATTTGAAATGATAAATACTTTTTTTAAAAAGTCAACTACAATAATAATTATTTGAAATCCAAAACATAAATTAAATGGTAATATAGAAAAATTTCCTGCCATAATCTTGTTATTTGTCGTATATAGCAGGTAATTAAGTTATCAAAACAATGTTATATAATATCAAATGATTACCCAATTTGGACTTAATTAAAAAAAAAAACTGATTACCAAAAAAAAAAAAAAAAAAAAACTACACAAAGTGGATCCTAATTTACAATCCCCCAAGTCCCAGCCATACAAATGCCCAATCATAAATATGTAGTGTGTGTAATATTGCAAACAACCATAATTTTGCATTAGAAAATGGAGGATATTATATTTTATTCAATTGCTCAATCAATTTCTGAAAGCTTAAGGACCCACTAAACGGGGTTGAGAATTCAGATTTATTTTTCATCCAAACAATGAACAAAATTTGGGTAAAAAGTTGGGATTTAGAAGGAAATAAAGGTAAAGATGATGGTTTTTAAATGAGTTAAAAAAATTCCCTTTTAGGAAAAGAAAGTATCTAATTTGGTACTCTGTTAGCACTTAAAAAATTCCTCAAACAATAAATTTCTAGGTAATTTACTATTGTTATGGGCCCATGTAAAAGGCTCATATTCTAGAAGGTTCAAGAAATAATAACGGAAAGAAAAAAATTAAGGCAAATAAAGGAAAGGATTGTTAATTATTGCGAATCCTATTACGACAGCTATGTACTTGGACACAGGCAATGTCCAGAATTCCATTACCCATGTGCAAACTCTATAAATTAAAGGTAAAGCCTACAAGTATGAACATTATCTCTCTATTTACTGTTATGTTATCACTATGCACACACATCCTCGCTTTGGCTGACGCTCGTATTCCTAAAACAAATTAATCTCCCACATTCAAAAATATATAACCTATCAATATATGAGAGAGTTCCTAAATTCAAGATCAACATACTAGTCTCTAACTAGACGTCTCTATATCCCTTCAACATAACATATACTTAATTTTTTACTTAATACTATTTAATTATAAATTATTTTAAAATTGTTTTACATTAATCTTTTATTTTCAATTATTTATATTCTCAAAATAATTTTTAAAACTTTTATTCTTAAAATAAATTTTATAACCCAAATTTTTTATTGCTTTAGACTTTCAAAATACTTCAATTTAATCTTTTTTACATTAATTAATATCCTCAAATCTCACTAGTCACACTCTAAAATTACACAATCTCGATAGTAGTTTAATCTTCTAGGTCTATTTTGCTTTAAGGAATGACACGTATTATTCTGACCTTTTAAATAATCAATTAATGAGGTTCCAGGTTTCTTAACTATAGGTGAGTGCACCAATTCAAAGACAATTCCTGTCTTTCTAAACCTAAACTGAACTAACTAAACTCTCATTCCTAAATGACGCAATCCTAACAATAATCCCATGCATCGCGTGGGTATTTTTAAATATAAGTAAATTTTGAAAGAATAAATATATAAAGAGAAAAAATGTTTAAATTTATAATGGGTATATGCACGATTAAGGTAGAACCTAAAAGCTATAGATTAAAAAAAGCAAAAAAAGATCATAAGCATAATTATTTCAAAAGAATTAGAATTTAAAATTTTAAAGAATAGAAGTTAAGAATGATATGTCATTCTTTAAAGGAGAGTAGATTAAGAGATCAAACCACTCTCAAAAGAGTGTGCTCTAATTTAATATATAGGTGCGCATTGGAGATTACCAAAATAGAATGTAGTTAGATTTGTATAAACCAAAGTTAGTGTTGATTTCTATGTCATAACATAAAAATATAATGATAGACATGGTGTGTGCATTGTGCAAGAGTAAAGAACATGTTTGCCTCAAATAAGATAGTACGATTAAATTTGAAACAGAAGACCAGGTAAACTTTTTGCCAAACCTTTCTTCTTTATGTGGCTGCAAAGACATAAACCCCAGCCAAATATACAACGGAGATATCACAATCAGTAGGTCTGGTGCATATTTCTTCTTTGCAATAGGCAAAATTCCCAAGAACAGAAGAGCAAGAACAAAACAAAAGTTGAAATTGTTAAATCCATTCCTCAGATAAAAAAGAAGCCCTTCAGTCCCGTACAGATGGCTTTCCCCGCCTCCAGCTACGTTGTATATTAAAAGATTCAAGACAGATGAAGTCAACTTTCCATAATAGTAAAAGTCAATAACTATTGACAATGCCTGTAAAAAATTAAAATATGCTACCATTGTAAAGGATATGACATTTAACAACATAATAAGATGTAAGCACAACTATATACTATATACAACATTAGATGGTATAGGCATAATTTACAGGCCAAAGAAGGTCAATGTGAGAAAAAAAAATCTGACTTACAAGGAGAATAACTGATGTGACAGCCCCAGCAATGAATGCCTGTTTGAGTTTTCTAGATAAAGAATAAAGTGTCACCGGAAGGAAAGCCAATATTGAGAATGGCTAGCCAAGTATTACACCAATAGCAGCAACAGCAACTGCTGAAGCAGGTCTATCAAGAAGAAATAAACCTGATGCAAGAGACATTGCGTACATAGAAAACGAACTTGGCAAGAAACCTAGAGAAAACAGACAATTGATAAAGAAGAACATTAGCAAAACTGAGCTCCACATATACTGAATCTGGAAATACATAATACTTGGTCAACCTTTATTTACATGCCAATTTGCTTATATGTCTTAAAAGGGTTTGTGTTTGGGTGAGGTTGAGAATTATCATCAAGGCAGGTATGTATAAATGACAAGAGAACAAGGATAACCATAAGAAAGCATATTGAAAAAAGAAAAAAGAAAAAAAAGAAACCAAAGTTGACATACTTGTGCTAGCAAAGAAACAGCCACCCATCTTTTCAAAAATGAACCCCAAAAGCTTCCCAACCAATAATAAAAAGAAAAATAGTAAAATACAACACAACCCCATTATTAACTTGAATACAAAAACAGCATCAGAAAAAGATAAAAAATAAAAATAAAAATAAAAAATGAATGAACATTGTGTGTGTACCTATATTCCCATGTCTGGAAGCCATTTTTGTAGAGAAGGTAATGAAGGGGTTCCCAGTAATTGAAAACCTCGTCACAATCGTGGATGATGTTGGAGGTTGCACTCGTGTACCTCAAAAATCCCAAAGCCAGAAACGGCAACAACCACCCCAACCCTTTGTCTTCGCCGTCCGATTTCTGGGGCTTGTCGAGCTTCGTGTACGGCTGAGATGGCGCCGAATCAGAAGGCTGAGAGCGTCTCTGCCTCATCGAGTTCGAAAGGGCCATCGCCATGGCTTCAAGTTTTTTGGGACTTCGAAATGAAAATGAAATGCAATCCTTTATTCTTTTTCTCTTCTCTTAACCCTAAACACTTTCTTTCAAAAGATTGAAAATTGAAACCATCCCATTCATTATTCACTCCATGTGTCAGTGCAGTTTTTTTTCTTTCCCCTCTTACTTTTACTTTTACTTTTATTAATTGAATACTTCTTTTTTTTCAAAAATAAAATAAAATAAAATGTTTATAATGGAATCTCACAAATATATCTCCCCAACTTTAACGCATAGGGCAATCTCAGTCGCTGCATATCCTCCCTCTCTCTCTCTTCTCCATCGCTTTTAATTTCTTTATCTCTCTCTCTTCTTTTGACCTAAATCTCATTCTCTCTCTACTAGCCTCGTGATTCATATATTGTTTCCATTTCACATCCCATTTCAGGGGAATCGTGTCACGTTTTTTCTGTGATGGATTGCACCCAAATTATACCCGCCTTTGAAAAATCTTGTTTCTATATTAATTTCTTTTTCAATTTTTAATGAACCTTGTGCTCGTTTCATGAAGCTTAACATAATTTCCACTTACCCTTAAAATTAAAACCGATGACATGTTTAACATTGTAAGAAATAAGAACACAAACAAACAATCAAAGTTCAATTTTAAAATAAAAAGATTGATCTCATAAATATTCTCTTAAGGCAACAATCTGTACAATATCGACTCTTAGAATGCAATTTGCAAGTCAGAGAGGAGAAACATACATCAGTACAATCTATCACTACTCTTTATTTTATTTTATTTTTTGGTGAAACACTACTCTTTAATTTAATCTGGTGGTTTCTTCTACTAAAACTAAAGTGTTGTCCCATGATCTGAACTATGACGAGGACGCATCATTGTTTTGCCTTTTTGTACGCTTCTTGCGGCAAGGACAAGGACTGAAAGCATCCGTATTTATCTGGATGTCTTTCCTTTTCTGTCTCCTTTGCACGTTCAAGAATTCATTTCCTACAAATTCCAATGCTCTAATAGTCAAACATCGGTTTCTTGTGCTCTGCCTCCTGGGATTTATATTTATATTAGGTGGCTGTCCCATAGATGGATCATTTCCCTGCCCATCTTCCTCCACCATTGCCATCATTTCACCATTTTCAGGCTTAGATAATGCCAGTTCTTCTGCTGATCCCAAGCCTCCTGTGGATTTCTCAATGACGTGGCTTGACTCTGCCATGGCACAAGCAGTAAATCTCCTCTTTTTAATGGGAAGAATTGCATCTGCATCATCAGAATGACCTGATCTTGGTCTCCGACTGTATTGATTATCTTCATTGCAGTTACCAACTTTATTTTCTTCTTCAAGCTCAAGAAGATTTGGTTCAGCTACCACTTTGCTCAAGACATCACTAACAGAATCAAAGTAATGATCACCTCTAACAAGTCTTCTCCTTGAAAATTTCTCAACACCGGGCATAAGAAAAACCAGATAATCTGTGGAGTTGACATAGCCTTGATTCTTTGGTTGTTCAGAGTGCCAACCTCTTGCCAGTAGGCGGGGCCAAACAGCTTCCCAGAATATATCTTGACTTTTGGCTCTGGTAAGTCTAATTCCACCTCTCAAAAGTTTTATTATATCACTGGGTGCAAGAGAAGACCAAGATTTGCTAGTTGGTGCTGAAAACAACCGATTGTTCTTCCCAGATTCATGAGAACTTGATGTGCCAGGGGCCATTTTATAATTTTTTCTTTTACCCAATTCATGAGAACTTGGAGAACCACTAGATGCATGCTCCATGAAATTATCCTTATAATTCTGCTGAATTGACTCCATCTGCCAAGAATCATAGGATTAAAAACTTAATAACAATAAACTGAAATCAAAGATTAAGAAGAAATATTATAAAGGAAATGTAGATTACATAACATTATCAAGGAGCATACTTCAAACATGAGTTGCAAATAGTCATAAGAGAAATGTACAGAGTTAATCCCCAGCCATTCAGAGATAACAACTGGCCACTGGTTTTGCAAAGCATCATACTTATTGGAACAATTCAGATATTATAACACCATCAGTATTCAACTACCTGTAAGGAATTTATAATTTCTTACCTAACTTTTCAACCCTTTTCATATTACCAATATAACAAAATGTTAGATTTCTAATTGTTTTTACTTTCAATTATTTCTCACATCACCACTGTCAAATTCTTAAAAAAATCAACTATCCATGAACTCGGAATTAGAGTAAAAGTAACAGGAGCAATTTCTGTGTAAGGAAATCTTCATTGGGGTGTAATTCCAGAAGGATTACAAAGATAAAATTAGAACACAGCTGAAGCTAAGCTACAACAATCACTAATATTAGCATCAAAATCCACAAAATGGATACCTAAATTCAGTGGCGGACCCAGTAAAAAAAATTTATGTCCGCACATTTAGTGACGGGGGATCATAATTTTTTTTTAAAGAAAATTTAAATCAATGCTTAAACCCGCTCATAATCTAATATAAGAATAAATTATTTTTGGTCTTTTTGAGGGACTAATGTAGGTCATTTTTGAATTTGTGAGAGACCAAGATTTTAACTAAATTGATCAACTTTAAATTTTTTAGGGACTCTCGAGATTAATTTTTTTTTTGTAAGGGACTAAAATGGGATCATGTTTTTTGCTAGGGACTTAAAATAGTATTTACTCCTAATATGTAT
>JAVKPL010003931.1:0-27500 GCA_032173675.1 Gastrolobium villosum
ACGTGTCGTCTCAAAGTGCATAAAATCTTGAATATGATAATCTTTTTTTGTCTCACTTTTTACTGATTTGTTATGGTTGTTGATTCGTGAGATTCACTTTTAATATTGATTCTTAAATTTCTTATACCTCCTTAAACGGGTTGGACTCAAGAGAGATAATATAATGCGCCAATTTTATATAATTTAGTTAATATTATTCTTTTATTTTTAGAAATTTAGATAATAAATTATTTTATTTTTATACATTTAGTTAATATTATTCTTTTATTTTCATGCATTACCTTTGTCAGGATTTGATTAAAAAATTGTAATTTATGCAAAGCATTAAGATAAAGAATATAATGTATTCACCAAAAAAGATAAAGAATATAATGTTGCCACATATAGAGATAATATTATTCTTTCATTTATAGCATTTATTACCATTCATTTTCTTTATATTACTATAAATAATATATTTATATTTTTTTTAATATGTGAATAATATATTTGATTGAATCCAATTGAACCAATAATCTACTGACCTAATATGTTAACCGAATCGATGATTAATCCGAGTTTTAAAAATATTGATGTAGATAATTGTTTCACTTTGTGTCAAATTCCATCAAAACCAAATTACCCTTGTTCAATTATTGGATTTATGATTTTTCAATCCGAGACTTACTCTTTATTTGATCACCCAACGAACCTTTTTATTAGGTCAGAGTTATTTTATACTGTTAATTTTAATAGTTGATCCTCTTTATATCTAATACTTTAATTTATTAGATATATGAGCCATTAAATGTAAGCATATCAACAATTAAGATTTAATGTAAAACTTATTATGATGATTCAAATCACTAAAAAAATTATGTCTTTTAAATTACAATGTTTTCTCTGTTAGTTGACTTTTTTTTTTTTTTGCAGATATAGAAAATGAGGTAACAAATTTGATACACCCTCACCTAATTAAAATTATAAATAAAATAATAATAAATGGAGATAAAAAATTAAAGAATAAAATAAATTTATTTCTTCTTTAACCTGATAACCGGAACAAATCATATTGACTCCGTTTGAATTTTTTGAAATTATTTTTTTAAAAATAAATTATATATGATCAGTTTAATTTTATTTTTTATTTTATTTTAATTTGAGATCCAAAGCACACGGACCTACAAACATTCCTGCGTGATGGTCTCTATGTCTTGTACCTTTAGGCTATAGCGTTGTTTTTTTTGCTCCTTTAGGCTCTTGCCTTGCCTAACAATTTATAAAATAATAATAATAATTATTATAGAGCAAATATATAGAAAAAATTCAGAGACTAAAAACACAGCGTGATGGTGGTGTGAGTCTGAAACTCTGAGTAGTCCCTTTGACCAGTCACTGCTATTACATCTTGTGGAACGTTCCAGGTCCCACCCAAATTCAATTCGAGAAAAATTGAATTTGAGAGAGAGGGCTAAGATCAGAGCTCGAACTTTAAAGAGCCATTATTACCCTTTCCTAAGGTGGATCCTTAACAATAATATCTTATTTATAGAGAACTCTGGTGTTACGAAATGCAACTCACTAATCTCTTGATAACGCACTGTCATCAATAATAAATACTTTAACTTATAGAGTTTTCACTTAAATTAAAGGCTTCCTTTTATTTCTGAAATTATTACAACAATATCATTCATGGTATTTTTATAATTTTAATTTATTTTAAGATTATAATAGTCTTTATATTTATAATTTTTAAAAATTGTAAAAATGATATCATTTTGAGAGTAAATACAGATAACTTATCAACATTGACTGAAAAAACATTTTTTACTACAATAAAATAAAAATTTGGAAAATAGAAAACCAGCGCTTGTGACATGTGGGGCCCATTAGCCTTTTCCTGGTCTTCAAATACAAATATAAAGCATTCTGCATTCTTCCTCTTTCGTTTTGCCGTTACAAAACATCGAGTGTGTTTTCATACATAGAAGAACTCTCGAATGTGAATAACAAAAAGCACCGGAATATGAGAAGGCCGTTGAGACACAACAGCAAGCATGATTTCTTCAACGACCTACCAGACGACGTCGTCGTTTTCATTCTCTCCAAGCTCAGCTCCACCGCTTCTTCTCCTTCCGATTTCATCAACATCCTCTCAACGTAAGTCTCACTTTAACCTAAACTTGTTTATTTCCTTTTTTTTTCTTTTTCTTTCTGTTATTCCCCAAACCATATTCATATAAGAAATAACAAACAACAGATGCAAGAGACTGAACCAGTTAGGGCTTCATCGTCTGGTATTATCAAAAGCTGGGCCCAAAGTGTTGGCCGTTAAGCCCAAAAATTGGTCAGACTGCGCTCACCGTTTTCTCAAACGTTGCGTTAACGCCGGTAACGTCGACGCCTGTTATACTCTTGGAATGGTTAGTTGCTGTGTTATTTTATATGCTGAATGGAAAATAAACAATGGATTTTCTTTTATTTATTTATTTTATTTTTTGTTGGTGAAGATCCGATTTTACTGTCTGCAAAACCGAGGGAGCGGGCTTTCGTTAATGGCGAAGGCGGCGATGAGGATGCACGCGCCGGCGCTTTACTCGCTCGCGGTGATACAGTTCAACGGCAGCGGTGGCTCCAAGCGGGATAAGGATCTACGCGCCGGTGTGGCCCTGTCCGCGCGTGCATCATATCTGGGTCACATCGACGCGCTTCGGGAGTTGGGGCATTGCCTCCAGGACGGTTACGGCGTTCGACAGGACGTCGCCGAGGGACGCCGGCTGCTCGTTCAGGCTAACGTGCGTGAGGTCGCTTTTGTCCTACGCGCCGTCGCCCGAGCGTCGCCACCACGCTCTTCGTCTCTGCTGGCGTGGCGCGCCCTGAGGGACTCTGGGTGTCCGTTGCTGAGTGATTACGGGTACAACGTGGCGGTGCCGGAGGTTCAGCCGGCGAACTGGTTCCTGAGGGAGTGGTTCGAGTCGGGTCGGGGCGGGTTGGGTGATGGGTTAAGGCTGTGCGCGCACATTGGGTGTGGGCGGCCGGAGACGCGGCCGCACGAGTTCCGGCGGTGCTCGGTTTGCGGCAAGGTCAACTATTGCTCGCGTGGGTGCCAAGCGCTGGATTGGAAATTGCGCCATAAGATGGAGTGCACGCCGGCGGAACCGTGGGTTGGAGAAAACGACGGTGGTGCTGTTGTTGGAGGCGGCCACGGTGGTGCGGATATCGAAAATGACGTTGTGGCCCAAAACGCCGCCGTTTGACGGAGATTTCAGCTTCTGCCCTAAACTCAACAACTTTTAAGTTTGAGAGAAAAAAGAGAGAGACAGAGAGAAAAAAAATGAAAAAGAAGGGTTTCGATAAATTAAAAGATGGCATTTAGCAGTATGATTTTCTGTACAGGGTGGGGCAAAGTTTTTCTTTTTTGGAGTCTTACCGAAATTCCTTTGAAAATTATTATTAATTAGATGCATAGGGAAAATTAGAAGTTCTTTATTGAAAAATGTTTTCATGTTTTTTTTTTGGTGTGTGAAAATGTTTTTCTTGTTAATTGTTATTAACGAGGTAAAGATTTTAAGACACACAAGCTAATGTGTTTTTTTTTTTCTCTATGATATTCTTCGAAATTAAAACTGAGTTGAATCTTTCATGCAATACGAGGAGTTTCTAACCATAAAGTTTTTGTCACTTGCATTAAAACTTGGAGATATACTTGATTTTTGAAAAAGTACATATATTTATTGTATGATTATACTTTGGATTTCATTAAAATTGAATATAGTCATTAATATTATCATATTACAAAAGAAAATTTAGTTTTTATCCTATATCTTGTAAGGAACTAGTATTTCTGTCGTTTTGTGTGTGTGTGTGACAGACACAGAGAGAGAGAGAAATAACTATAGGTCGAGTTGAGAGCAATTTTTCTTAAGGATTTATTATTCTTATCTAACATAAAATAAGGATTTATTATTCTTATCTTACATAAAATATAATCTATCTTTTACACACACAAATTTAAGATGAGTTACATTTTACTTTTCATTTCTCTTTCCCTGAAAATTGATCCTATCTATATCAATGAGTGTGTAGAATATAATTCGTATCTTCTACTATATAACAAAACTATTACCCTTTTTCTTAATACAATCTTGGGAATTGTGATTGTTTATAAAAAATATGGGTTTATAATTCTCATTCAACATGATAATTCAAATTATTTTACACACCTTTCGATTTCTGTGCTGACATGGATTCTACATATAATTTTTTCTAACACAGGGGTTCTACATGTTTTTTTTATCTCTACAACATAAGATTTTAATTATCATAAAACCCAAAAAATATATGATAATAAAATTATTAATTTTTGTTAAAAGTTGAAAGTCGAAACTGATTTTAAAGAGCAAGGGAGTATTCATTAGGTTACTCCTTATGTGAAAGAGCATTTTGGATAAAAAGGGATGAGGAAAAAAAAAAATGAAGAAAAAAAGAGTGCTGATATATAGTTTTTGTATAATTTTGGGGTGAAAGGACAGAAAGGGAATCGTACTTAGACAATGGATTATCCAGTTCTTTTTTTTTTTTATAGTAGAATTATCCAGATTTTAAGTGAGATTATATATTATTTAGAAAGAAGGGAGAATAGAATCAAGACACAAGTCTTATGTGAAAAACAAATAATCTTTGTACTAAAAAAAAAAAATTCTTTTCCGAGTAAATTGATTTGATGTAAAGGATGATGTGCACGAATAGCGTCCGTATAAGATAAGAAGTAGCACTCTACCAGCAGGACCATGTAGTGATGTATGAATGGAATGGCACTTTTCAAAAACGGGCTTGGACAAATATCAGTGTTGTTAAAAAGCCCACTGTGACATTTTCCAGAAGATAGAGGCAAGCACGACACAAGTGAAGTGGACAAAGCAAGGACTAGGAAGGGGGGTTCCATGTTAATTACGTTATCGTTGTTTTCGCGACACCCCACAATAACCTTTCCTATTCAAAGCCGTGATTCATGACGATTTTGACGGTTATTAAGGCCCAAGGTCCACATCAGTTGCCTTTTTAGAATTTCTCTCTTTTAATTCAACTTTAAAATACAGACTTTAATATCATTCTTTTCGATAAATCTTTGGTATTACTAGATTCAGAGTATCTTTTCAATCACAGCAGTACACATCAGAAGAGAGAAAAAAATTTGACAGAAAAAAAAAAATTAACTGATATGTAATATTTTTATTGAAGGGATGTACTGAATTTTTTTAAAATTTATTCCATTCTTTTACGATAACTATATTAGTATTCTTTAATAATTGATAATTAATATTCATTCACCTCTCTCCCTAAAATATAAAATAATATAAATAACTTTTTTATATATATACTTAATTAAGTAAAACATAATATAATATTAATTAGTAGAATATTTTTATAAAAATAAAATTTCATAAAGTAATTTCATATTTATAACTTCTGTTTTCTTACAAACTCTTACATTCATGCAAATTCTTCAAATCAAATCAGACTCTTAATTAATATTATTTTATTATCATTAATTTAATTTTGATCTAACAATAAAAAATGTTGTAAATAAAAAAATTATAAATATAGCATTTCTCTTATTTTTATGAGTATTTATGTCTTTTAATAATTAATTGTTAATATAATACCATATAACTCATTTTATTAAAACATAATTAAAAATATTTCCTTGCGTTTATATTTTAAGCACATGAGAATAAACATTATCAACTAGCTGTTAAGAGTTTCTGCGTTCTGGCAAACATGAATACCGTATACAATGGAAAGCACACGGGGAAGAATCTCCATATAAATGAGTGTAAGAATGACAAACATGTAAATCCAAATATTAAATGAATATGATATTTCAATCGTTCATACCAAATTCAATATTAAATATAAAAGGTGGTGTCACTCCCTTTTTTTAATTTATAATAATATCAATAATAATAATAAGAGAAAAATATTTCTACCGGAAAATATTTTTCTACTACACTGACATAAAAATGAATGGTCCCATTGTGAAAAGAAGAGAGATAATTTTTTTCTTATTTATAGAAATGTTAAACCCTAATGATAATAATAATAGAAAAATTTATAGATGTAATTGCAAATAATTCCTTCATCTTGAGTTGAAATACCTCTCAGGTAAGGCAAATGATGTTGCAGATATCTTTAGTCATAAGTCCTTGCACTTATTTAATATGATATTTCAAGAGTTGGAATCAATAGAAAAATTCAGAGACATGATTTCATATATAATCCTAAGCTCGACTAGTCTGAGGTTAAGTATGTTAGAAGTCACTTGTGACTTACAAGAACAAATCAAACAAGTTCAAAAATCATATGAATTTCTCAAGTTCCAGAAGAGTCAAGATTGTTTCACAAATACAAAGAATAAGATTGTCCTTTACGAAGGAAGGATTTATGTCCCTAAGGATGGAGAATATTTGACAGAAAAGATCCTACAAGAGCCCCACAAGAGTAAAGATAACGATTAACAATCCACCCAAGATCAACACAAATGTATCAATATCTTAAGATAATTTTTTGGTAGCCCATAATGAAGAAATAAATTATAGAATATGTTGCAATGTGTTTGACCTGTTAGAAGGTGAAGATTGAATATATAAAAACCTACAGATTACTCCAATCTCTACAAATTCTAGAAAGTAAGTAGAAAAATCTGTCTATATGGATTTTGTTATTCGACCACCAAGGATCCAAGTACGGAATGGTGTGAGATGGGTTATTGTGGATAGCTTGATCAAATTAGTTCATATTTTGCAAATAAGAGTCACATGCTCACTCGATAAGCTAGCTTGAGTGTGTGTACACATAAGAAATAGTCATGCTACCAACAAAGCCCGACACAATTGGTAGATAATTGAATCTCTTAAGTATGGTGACAGAGGTTTGATCCCTGGCCATATGAAAAAGACATTGTTGGTAGAGACAAAACCTACTTCGGTAATCTTTAAGGCTTTATTTGGGAGTTTGAAGGGGGAAGGGAAGGAAGGGGATCCGGGGGGAAGGAATCGAAGGGAAGGGAATCGAAGGGTATTTTCTTCCTTGTTTGGGAGTTAAAAAAATGGTAAGCGAGAAAAATAGGGGATTAATAAGATATTTTTACCATTTTATCCATTTTTAAAATTAATATAATTATTATACTTTACAAATTAAATTAAACTTAAAATTTCTAACAAAATTATTTATATATTTTTTACAATACTAAAATAGATCTTATTTTCGACAAAATTTATACGTCGCAAACGACGAAAATTTCGTCAAAAAATTATTTTTTCGTCGGAATATTTTTCATCAAACAACGACAACAAATTTTCTCCAACGAAATTTTTTACAAAAAAAAAAATTTTTCTATCAAAATCTTCGAAGAAATTTAGTTTTTGTCAAAAGTTTTGACGAAAATGATTTCATCCATCAAATGTTTTAAACGAAAAAAGAATTTCGTAAATTTTTTTGACGGAATTCAAAATTTCGATGGAAATGTGTTCTGACAAAAATTTCGACGGAAATTGTTTTGTAAAATTTTTTGAGGGAAATGTTTCATTCGAAACTTTCAACGGTATTTAAATTCTCTGAAGAATTTTGACAGAATATTTTTTTCGTCAAAATTTTTTAAGGAAATGTTTTTTTATCAAATTTTTTTATGGAAACGTGTTCCATTGAAGATTTTGATGGAAATGTATTTTTATCAAAAAACTTGACGAAAATATTTTCCGTCAAAATTTTTCGAAGGAAATATATTTCGTTAAAAACTTCGACTGAATTTTTTTTTGTTAAAAAATTTAACGAAAATGTTTCAGTCGAAAACTTTTAACAAGATTTAAATTCTATAAAGAATTTGATGAATTTTTTTCGTAAATTTTTTTCGATGAAAATGTGTTTCGTGGAAAATTTTAAGGAAAATATGTTTCGTCAAAAATTCAATGAATATGTTTTTTTGGGAAATATCTTGACGAAATTTAGATTTCGTAAAGAATTTTGACAAAAAAATTTTTTTTCGTCAATTTTGTTTATAGAAATGTGTTTATTCACAAGTTTTGATGGAAATATTTTTCGTCGAAAATTTTGATGGAAATGTTTTCCTTAAAAAAATTTGACGTAATTGTTTCAAGTCGAAACTTTTCGATGGAAATGTGTTTCGTCAAAATTTTGGACGAAAATATTTTCGTGGAAAGTTTCGACGGAATTTAAATTCTATCAATAATTTTGACTGATTTTTTTTTATATAAAAAGTTTATCTGAGTGATTATGGCAAAATTTGGTTCCGTCTCTAATTTTGTCTTTATTTTTTACGGATATTTTTTGACGTATATGATTTTCATAAAAAAATTCATCACTATTTTAGACGAAAATTTTTCGTCGATAAATTCTATCAGTATTTGAGACTTTATAATAATATCACATTTAAAAATGATTCATATTTAAAAATGATTCACATTTAAAAATGATTCACATTTATGTAGTTTTCACATTTTAATGCTAATGGTAGATAAATAATTTTTAATATTTCTGCCCTCAAACCCACCAGATTGAGGGAACTTTAATTTTAAGAAGAAGAAAAGTTTTGGAGGATTTAGAAAAAATCCTCAATTCCTTCCCCTCATTTATTTAAACTCACAAACAAGGAAAGAGCTTATTAAAACCCTCCCTTTCATTTCCTTCCCCTCCTAAAATCAACTCCTAAACAAAGCCTAAAGGGCTACGCCTTGCCTCCCTTTCCTTGAATGATAGTGAAACAATTCCTCACATGACCCAATACGGCAAGAGGACAAAACAATTAAGGCATGTTTGGTGGATAGTATAGGATAAGACCTGATTGTATAAGATCTGATTAAGTTTTAATGCTATACAGCGTTTGGTATGGTATTGTATAAAATAATATTCTTCAATATTTTAAAAATTAATATATTAAAAAAATATTTTAATATATAAATATTGAAATGATATATTAGATCTTGGGAATTGTACTTGTAAGCAATATTAATACATCAACCCCTTATTATGCCTAATCCACCACTCCTAGGCTTGATTAAGTTATACATCATTTTGATGTATAAGGGGATCCTGCTGTATAAGCTTATACTATACGATGGTCACACCAAACAATTGAAAATGTCATAACGTATAGTATAAGCTTATACTATCATGCCTTATACATCACACCAAACATGCCCTTAGGGCATGTTTGGTACACAATATAGGATAATGTCTCATAGTATAAGACCTGATTAAATTTTAATACTATCCAGGCACTGTATAATACTAGGTAGGATAAAAATAAATATTTTTTGACAAAAATACCTTTTAATAATGAATTTATATAATTCTTCCAAATATATTAGATGATATCAATTTTTGTAGAAATCTGTTGATCAGTGTATCCAAAAAAGTATATTATTTTTTATAAAAATAAAAATCTCCAACATTTTAAAAATTTATATATTGAAAAAATATTTTTTATTTTAATATATTAATATTAAAATAATATTAAATCTTAAAAATCGCATTGGTTAATACATCAATCCCTATCAAGCCTAATCATACCATCCTAGACCTGATTAAGTTATATATTATTTTGATGTATAAAAGGATCATGCTGTATAAGGTTATACTATATGATGGTTACACTAAACAACTTAAAATGTCAGTATATAGTATAAATTTATACTATTAGGTCAGATACATCACACCAAACAAGCCCTTAGACTTACTCTCTCTTATATCATATGGGAACATCATTCTCACTAATATACTTCACTTTTACACATAAAGATACATCTTGCATCCATTATTTTTACGAGTTATTACCCTGTCGAACTCTAGAGCCATCGTGCCGTATACATTCCCCTCTTTCTTAGCCATACTTGAGATGACACATGATACTCTGATATAACTTTGATCTATATCATTACCTCCCTAAGCACTTACATAACGAGATACTATATCCCTTGAGAAATATAGGCTTAACTCTAACTCCATGTCAACAAATGTTATAATGGAATAAAATATATTATTGCATATTCCGATAAAACATTTATCGATGCAATAGTAAAATGCTTTATGATATGTTCATTTATAAAAATAGGGGACAGTTATACTTACTACCTAGGGCTGGCAAAATGGGCTGAGCCCGCCGGGCTGGCCCGCCCCGCCCGCCAAATAGGGCGGGCTGGGTTGAGTTTTTCAACCCACCAGCCCGCCAAACCCGCCCCGCCAAACCCATCAGCCCGCTGGGCTCGGCCCGCCACAGGGCGGGCTAGCCCGCCAAACCCTTTTTTTTCCTTTTATTAGGCTACCTACTTGTTATGTAGCTTCGTGCCTTAGATTTCTCTGCATGGCTTTTTCGAATTGTTGTAGACTGCTCATACAACACTTTGTTACTTGTTTTGTTACTCTGTTTTACATTGATATGATTTTATTTTTTATTATTATTTTTGGATTGAAAGTTGCCTATTTATATGTATATTATTAAACACTGATCTTCTTGGTTTCATAAGCACATTAAAATTTTATGCAGATTTTTGTATGCTTTAATGCAGATTTTTTTATGTGTTTTATGCAGAATTTAATTTTTTGTATTTTATTATTTTATTTTTATATATAAAATTTTTATTTTAGGCGGGCCCCGCCAACCCACCCATAAAACGGGCCGGGTTGCTCAATTCAACCCTCTTTTAGGCGGGCCAGTGACGGGGCGGGGCGGGCCGGGACGGGCTGGCCCGTATTGCCAGCCCTATTACTACCAGGTAAGTTTACCATCTTTACCACCAATCTTTTAACCGTTAGATTAAAATTAAATCTAATGATTCATAATTATCCCTTATAATCCCAATTTTTACTCTCTTATCCCCTCTCTGTCTCTCTCTACGTTTGGGATCTGTGTGCCCCTCTCTCTCTAAATTCTTTGAAGGTGAGTTCTTGTTTGTTGCCCAGATCTACGGTCCACGTTACTTGCAGAGGAAGAAGTTCGTGGCTACCAATTCCATCTTGTATCTTTTTGAAATCGCACAATGAAGCATGGATTTTTGATAAAGAAATTCGAACATCAAATTCGATTTCAAAAATCTTGTGAAGCATGGATTTGCCACACATACAAAAAGGAGTTTTAAGCACGGTGTGATTTTGGGACTTATTTTGGTGTACGAAATAACGTGACACACCAAAAATAATAATATAACATATGAGTAGTCTGATTGTGATTTCAAAAGAATTATGATTTCAAAATAAACATATAAGCATACCAAAATAAGAGGAGAGATATTTTTACTACCAAAATTTTCTACTACCAACTTACTACCTATCTAATCACCATTGAATCAAAGAGAGAGAATGTTAAAAAGTTTTTGAAAAAAGAGAAAATGTTGATCCAATGGTGATTAAATAGGTAGTAAGTTGGTAGTAGAAAATTTTGGTAGTAAGAATATCCCTCCTCCCAAAATAATATAACATATTTTTGCTGGACTTGAAGATCAAAACATTGTAACAATAAAGAGAGGATGATGAGAGAGTTCATTCCTAAACCTAGAGAGAGAGGTGTGTGCAAATCCCAAACCTAGAGGAGAGAGAGGGAATGAGAGAGTAAAAATTAGAATTATAAGAGATAATTATGAACCATTAGATTTAATTTTAATCTAACGGTTAAAAATTGGTTGTAAAGGTGGTAAACTTACCTGGGGGTAAGTATAACCGTCCCTATAGAAATAATATTAATTTCCATTTATTCAAAGTTTTTTTGTCGTTGCATAAAGCTAAAACAAATATGTCATATATAGTCGGATATAATTCCTCATTAAATGTAAAGGCTAATTATGTTAAATTTCAAATAAGTATATTAATATCTGAAAATCACTCATATTAATATTTTTTTTTTACGGTCTTTGTTAATTAGTAATACATATTATATTTTCGGGGCAGGATCATCTTACACCGGTGTAATAGTTAAAAGTCTTACACCAAATTTTAACTATTGATTTTCTACATCTAACGGTTAAGATTTATTAGGTCTCACTCATTAATTAATTTTTAATTCCCAATAAATCTCAACAGTTGGATGCACGGAAATCAACGATTAAGATTTGGTATAAGATTTATTATTCTTACACCGGTGTAAGTTGATCCTATCCCTATATTTTCACATTCAAATAAAAAAATAAGTAATAAAAAAAGTAGAGAAAATACGACCCAGTGTGACAGTGTCACAGAGAGAGGACTCCCCGAACAACGAGGGAAGTGTGATACTGGGAAACAAAAGCAAGCTTTGTCGTTTAATTTCAATGGCGGAGCCATAGCCATGCCAGCAGGTGCCTTCGCACCTGTTTTTTTTTTACTTATTCTATAATTCATCACAATTAACTAAGATAAAAATTGTAATTTGGCACCACCTAAATAGAAAATCAAATATTCAATCCAAAGTAATAACAAATCATTTAAATGCAAACAAATAATAAGGAACATGTATGCTATGGTTATTTTTGTGTTTTACCTTTTTTTATTTTTTATCCTGTATATTTGTTTTTTTCCTGTTTTATTCTAACTAGTTATGTCATTTATTTTTACTCCTATTATTTAACAAAAAAAAGACTTCTAAACTTAATAACAAAAATAATTATTTGACCTATTTCTAAACTTAATCACAAAATTTTTACCTTAAGATAATGTTTGGTTCATTACTTATTATGGTGAAATTCTTATGTTTAAAATGTTTACGGAAGATGTTAGTGCATTTTTATATGTTTGTTTTGATATATAATTAACAATAATTGTTCATTTGAATTTTTAATATTATGTGACATTATTTAATACTTAATTTAGATAAATATGTTAGGATTCATAGTAAATTTTTTCTCTGATAAATTTGTATAATAACGATAAATATTTTGATAATTTAATATGTCAAATTTTTTAGCACCAACCGCCGGTTCGGCCCTCTTTAATTTATCATCTCTTAGACTTACAAGTTAAACCCTCTCCCTCAGCCTGAAATGCACCACAGTCGCACATAAACCACACATGAAAATGTCGAACTCTGTAGATTCAATTGCAACGGTGCAAGACCGTGAGCATCATGAGCAGAGCGAGCAATCGCAAGAATGGGAAACCATGGCTAGAGCGTGGCTGTGCTCGTTCCCAGAGGCCAAGGAAGTGAGCATGCCAGAAGTCGAAGCCTGGATCGACTCCAACATCGATTCTCTCCCCGAAGGTCTCCGATCCATGCCTCGTCCCGATCTCTGCCTCAGACTTATTTCCATTCAGAATTGCATGAGGTTCCCCTTCACCAATCAGGTTTTTATTGTTTCTTTCTTCACTTCATTCTCTCTCTCTCTCTTTATAAATCTTATTTTGGCGCACGTGCTTTTCTTATGAAGTGGGATTTGGAGCAATCAATTCGAGATATTAATGACAAGAATAGCGTATGAAGCCTTATGTTTTGCTATAGAAAACTGCTTTTTAGTTCCCACAATAATAGATTAAAATCTAATGAAGAAACTCAGTTATTGCTAAAATTGCTCTGGAATGTGATACTACTAAGAACTTCCCCAATCAGTACTTTGTGTGCTGCTGTAAAAATGTTTTCATCCTAGTTTGTGGCCTGTCCCATACTGATGAAGATTTTGATTTTTTGTTTTTATCGTTTTTGATTTTGATTTTCCCTTGCATCCCAAGAAATGTGCACTAGGATTTAGTAGATGGGGAAGACAACTCTCTGGTGTCTGTGACTGTGTGCATAAGCTTTAGCTGAATGCAGAGGAAGAAGGGTGTATAGTTGATCTATGATGAGCATGTGGGTTAAACATCAAATTTATGTACCCTTCTAACTGTGTCAGAGTAAGCAGATATCAAATTTCAGTTTGATGAAGATGCTCAATTTCTATGGATGTGTTCTTGAGTTTTTTTGAATTTGAGATCTACTCACTTTTTTTGTTTGTTTATAGTCACATCATTTCAAGATAAAGGTAGACTTTTATTTATTTTTTAATAAATAAAAAGGCATTTTCTAACTTCTGCAGGACTGGTTTATCTGGTATGCAGTATATATTTCTGCAATAATGGTTTCCTGGTAACAGTGCCTAATGCTTTTTTTTATTACATTTAAGAAAGAAGGCGGGCTTTCTTGTGTATTTTGGTTGACATACACACAAGCTCATGCTTCTTGCCAAGATTCCCTTTACTGACTTTACATAAAATTAGATAGTTGTTCGACAAAATATGCCAAACATTTTAAGTTGTTACTCTTGATATTGTTTAATATTTCAAATGTTGCAGGAAAGGGATGTTAATCAGCTTGATCTTCCACATGCAAGGTTTCAACGCACTGATCAATGGTTACCGGTTTATTCGTGGTTAGAAACTTTAGATAAGGATGAGGTGGTTAAGTCCAAGGAGATTTCTGATTGGTTAACAGAGAACCCTAAGGTCCAAGAACAGTTATGCTCAAGGCATTCACGCTATCATTTGATGCACTACATCAAAAAATGCCATTTAAAGATATTGAAAAGAAGGGGAAAGAGGAAGGTTTAAATTCTCTCTTATCTTTTTTCTTTCCTTTTTCAATGTTGGGGAGGGGGGGATTTGGGCGATTTTTCCGTTGAATTGGCACCATGAACATGACACTCTTTTATGGCATTTGGTGTTTGGACATATACATATTATGTAGGTAGCTTCATCCGTCCCATTCCTATAACTGAAATAGTATAGTTACTTTCTATTCCCCATGCCTATCAATATTAAAATTACCCATATATATTGGTGGAGTGTAGCTCAACTGGTATCTCCCCTACTCTTAGTGGGGTTTCAAACTACAACCTCCCCATTTCGCATTCCCTCTTAGGTCCAATGTCATATATATATGTGTGTGTTGTGTGACATTGATGACAGTTTGAATATTATATGCTGTGTAAGATTTCTGTTGACTTTATATCATATATATATATTACTCCTTGTTTTCCTGTGCAGAGTTTAGAACAACCTGACAAAGACACATCATTGAAGGTTCAGAAAGATGTGGCGATGAAACATCCAGCCCCACTTCCAAGTATGGTTTATCCATCTTACCTTCTAAATTTTTGCTTTTAGTGTACAAAAGAATGTTTATTTCACTTTCACTCAACCAAAATTGGCACATTTCTGTGAAGTAGCCTATATGTGGGAGCACATTACTGGAACTTATTTATGGGAAAGGGAAGGGAAGAGGAAGGAATCAAATTTTTAGAAGTGCTTTTAAAGTAATACAAATGTAATTATAAATTGTGCATGTGTAATCAATTAAATTGTTTCCAATATATTGTGTTTTGAGCTATTCTGTATCTATGGCTACAATTTCTCAACTTTTCTCACTCTCTTGTAGCCTTTACAGCCTTCTGTGTATGTCTGTGAAGTGTTCCGGGATGCAGTTCTCTAGTTTTGGGTTTATTTCTTTTGTCAGTGAAGGGAA
Source organism: Gastrolobium villosum (assembly GCA_032173675.1). NCBI lineage: Eukaryota > Viridiplantae > Streptophyta > Magnoliopsida > Fabales > Fabaceae > Gastrolobium > Gastrolobium villosum. The sequence goes on from JAVKPL010003931.1 coordinate 15,455, forward strand.
GTTTGGGTGGGTTAGTGGAGTTTACTTATTCCTAAGATCTTAGTTATGCTCTTAGATTTAGTCTATCTCCAAATATGTTAGATAAAAGTGGTTCTTTTATGTTGTCTGTTGGACTAGTGAAACAAATAGCATATTCCTAAGGAGGTGTTTGTTTCGAGATATATGATTATATTCCCAGGAATGACATTTCCAAAAAGCTAAAAACATGTTTGGTTAGCATTTAATATCTTCAGGAATCATTTCAAAATTCAGAAAAAGAATGTGGTAGAAAGAAGTGTGAATCGAAGTTAATGGTTGTATTGCGAGATAACTTCCACTTCCATGCTATAGGAAAACAATATACCCACCTCTCATCTTAGGAACAATAATCAAGCCACTTCCCTAGAAATCAATGATGCCTAAGAATTTTTTTTAAAAAAAAAAAAACTTGTACAAGCATGGAAGTGGCTTTCCTAAGAATAACTGAAGAATTGTTGAAACAAACGCACCTTAACTTTTATGAACACACAGATTTTTCGTTGGGATATGGATTCTTGACTGAAAATCTCTTTACTTAACTCTTCTCCCCTCCTTTCTGAAGTGGCTCTCTTTGAAAGAATGTAGTATTGCTGTTATCAGAAGCATTAACAATTATGATTTGCATTAGGGTACTACCACAACTGCATGAGTTGTAATCAAATGCTAAACTCTATGAAATTCTTATAAATTATATTTACTTCTAATTTCCTACTTACCAAAAGAACATGTGGATTATGGAACTAAAAGAATCACGTATTCAAGCAATAAGCTTTTGAGATGTTCAAGCTTCAGACAGTTTCTTTGTTCTTGTAATTTTTTATTTCCATTTCGGTTTGGGTCATTCTTCCATATTTTCAACAACATATCTCTCATTCTGTAAATGTCAGATTGGTAGACCTGTAAGCAACGTTTATACTAGGAGGAATAAGAACAATAACTGAAAGAGAAGTACAAAGTAGCGGCAATTGTATAAAAGAAGGAAGAAAAAGGAGACTAATTCCCACAAGAGATTACGAGACAAGAGAGGAGTTTGTTATGGGGCAGGGGAGAAATGATGAGTTGGAGGAGGGAGACGATGGGAAAATAACAGAATGAGACGATGGTGGGTGATGTAAGAGAGGTTTGAGGGACGAGGTAAAGGTAGGAAAGAAGGAAGGTAGGGAGTGGGGTAAGCCTATCCTAAGGCTGGAGGTGAGGTTCTAGGGCACAATTAAGTGTTGTCATCGTCTTGTTCCTTTCAGTTTTTTTTTTTTTTTTTTTGCATTCCAAGAATTTGCAGAATCTCATTCTGCTGTAAGGATCTGTACTCCCTAGTTTTTCTTATTAATATATTTTGTCTCTCTACTAGGTTTCTATCACAGACCTTAAAAAACAAAATTTAAAATTTTTGTTTTGAATCACACAGATATTATGGGAATTAGGTTAATGTTATTACTTTATAAATACAGGTGATGGTCTTTCCTGTTAATTTTTGCAGGTAGTTCTGCAAACAATCTGCCCAAAGATAGTGATTTGTTCTTGGCCAAAAGAAATGAAGCCTATCGCAAATACGAGATGTGAGTAAGGAGATTTTCTTTGTGTGGCATCTTAGGTACTAGAAGTTTATCGTACTTCAGTTTTGCTCACATTGATTTGGTTTCAGTTTACTGGAGTTGGAGAAGCTGCTTTCCCCAGTATTCTCAAAGCAACCTAGCATAAATCAATGAGACAGTATCGGAAACATCAACTATTGTGTCTGCAGATTGATATTTGCGGTGAGTGGGAACTTCCTGATGCGGCCTCACTTCAGGGGTAACCTTGTGCTAATCCGTCTCCTCCTGATCAACATTCACTGAAGCAATGCTGCCTCTTGGTGTTTAATTTAAAAGATAAATATTCTCTTCAGGAAAAGGTAGGTCATAGTTGCCTATGTAGAAAGTAGTGTAGCAGAATTATTTTACCATCATCTGACCATTACATCAGTTTCGGAAATCATGAATCAGAGCTGGTCCAAAGATTTCCTGTCATGAGTGACTAAACATTTTCATGAGTTCCTGTAAGGTGATGAATATGTTATGCTAGTCATGTTTAAACATAGTCAACCGCACGAGTTATTATTTGTTAGAAAGGATGCCACGAACTACTCTCTGAATTATTTCTCGCACCGTCTAACTTAAAAAAAATAAGAATTATCATTGTCTACATTTCCAATAATGTTTACCTTCCCAAAACCTTGCCTATGCCCATAACGAGGCCTTCGGAAAACACCATTTATCTCTAGTCCAAGGAAAACCCAGGAGCCGGTTACGTGCAGTTTTCGTCCTTTGTTTTGGAAAATCGGTACTCAGAAACAGCAATATTCGAGTAATATTGAATAAAAATGAAATAAAGTAACTTTTTTTTTCATTTTGTCTGTGCATTATGCAGAGGAAAATTTTAACAGTAGTCCATGAACATGAACTTCATACTTGTAATCTCAGTTGCTTCTTTATTAAGTACTGCAGGAAAGAGGGAGAATGATTGTACTGTCACATTTTTAGAAATTATTTCTTTAATTGCCATGCGTTTAAAATATTTTTTCAGAGTGACACGTGGCTAAACTCGCTACGGCCCATAGCACGTTTGATGTGCCCACATGTTCGAATGTTTAAGGCCACCAAACTTGCTATGGGGGTTATAGAACATATTAAATTTTTATGTTTAGTGGTTAAAGTGTCAGCTAGCTCTGACTTCAAGTAGGATACGTGGCAAGCCCCCACCAAATGTGTTGTGGGTCGTAGCACTTTCAGTTCAAACGGTTCACAAAAAAAATAAAGTGAGATATGTGGCGAGCCCCTACCGAACATGCTGCGGGTCATAGCACTTTCGGTTCAAAGGATCCACAAAAAAACAGCTGTTACACGGCTACTCAAACCCCCCTCTCAAATCCCTGCCACTCTACTTCCACTCTATCTCTCTCTCAAAATTCATCTCTCTATTGCAAGTTTTTTTTTTTAAACCATCTCTCACTAGGTTAGTTCTTTTAATTTTAAATATTTTAATTATTTGTTTTAAATATTTTATGTTAGGACTTGAAACCAGTGTTTTAAAACACGGATCGATCATTGACTCGGTCGGATATTAGGTCACTGAGTCAACCGAGTTCAACCAAATACACTATTCACATATTAAGAAAATATAAATATATTACCTATATTAAAAATTCACAAGAAAAAAACTATCAATAAAGAGCTTATTTTTTTTACAACAAGCAAGATACCCCTATATGTTTTATATGTCTGTACTCTATTCCACCTTAGACCTACTTAAGAACTTGGTAGATATTTTGAATATTATTTTCTGATGATCAACGTATAGAATTTATTTACATTATATAGACTTATATCAATAATTATTTAACTAAAATAGAGCTAAATCAAAGGAAACAAATAGGAAACATATCTATCTTAATAATAATAGATAACCAATCTAAAATATTTGCATAATTCTTCATGTTATATTTGCAACAAACCTCTTCATTTGTCATAACTCGATGGATCAGATAGTACACAAGATGGTGAACAAACTTACATTGTGATATTGAAATCAAGCATTTGATATAAAATATCTTAAAGACCAGCATGATAATTCCAATGTACTAAATACCTTCTTACAGTCAACTCCATTCAACTTCATTTTTCTCTTTTCAATGAAATTTAAAATACAGAATAACGATAACTCATTCAATTCATATAAGATTCACGTGCTCTTTCCAAAATTTATAACCCAACTGAGCTGTCTACGTTTAGGGCCAAGATGGTATTCACATGCCACCATTGTTTATTAATTTCTAAGGTCTGCTTGTACGTAAATTCTCAGCTTTTTGTCCAGTGGGCAGTGGTTGACACTATCATTATCATGCTATCGAAATAGGGATTAAGCGCCCAAACAATTGACAAAATAAGCCATCTTGAAACTTAAAACATGAAGCTTGAACTAACACCAATTCAATTTTTTAACTCGCAGGTCACCGAGACCCGGCCGAGTCGACCGGTCCAAGTTGGGTCGATTGCGTAACTGATCCAAAAGGATGCTCAAACTGGAGAATCCACCAGGTCACCGAGACTCGAGTTGACCCAGCCAGTTCGAGCCGATTTTTAAAACACTCCTTGAAACCTTATGTTAGAGGAATATTCACGTTTAATTATTTTATTTTAATATTATTTATTTGAGGAATTTTTTTTTGCTAAATGAGGAATTTAAACCTTAGGTTAGAAGATTTATTATTTTTTTGTTATTTCTCTTAATTTTAAATATTTTAATTATTCAGGCTTTAAATATTTTATGTTAGGACTTAGAGGATTATTTATGTTTAATTATTTTATTTTAATATTATTTATGTTAGGACTTTCAACCTAAGGTTAGAGAATTTATTATTTTTTTGTTATTTCTTTTAATTGTAAATATTTGTTTTAAATATTTTATGTTAGGACTTGAAACCCTAGTTTAGAGGAATATTTATGTTTAATTATTTTATTTTAATATTATTTATTTTAGGACTTTAAACTTTAGATTAGAGAATTTATTATTATTTTTTGTTATTTCTTTTAATTTTAATTATTTATGTTCCAAATATTTTATGTTAGGATTTAAAACTTTAGGTTAGAGTATTATTTTATGTTTAATTATTTTATTCTAATATTTTTATTTTAGGACTTTAAATCTTAGGTTATAGGATTTATTATTTATTTGTTATTTATTTTAATTTTAAATATTTATGTTTGAAATATTTAATGTTAGGACGTAGAGGATTTTTACGTATGCCCTCATCCTCCATGGACAACGGTCATTATGATTCTTAGGAACCATCATCAACCTTTTCGTATCACTTCTCTTCAACGGTTGTGTGATAGTTCACCGTATAAAATTGTTTTATTGCCATCTGCACATCTTGCTCTAAAAAACTTGGTCTTTATATAGCTTTTGACCCATCTGCTAGTTAGGTACTTGCGCTCCCTCGATCCATTGCACGTTTTGTGACTATACATGTTATGCCCCCAAGTGTAACACCCTGTATGTATCCAGTCATGTTAACGTTATGTATGATATTAAGCGCAGTTACAATCACAATAGTTGAATTAAAAATACGGTCAAACTTTTTCCTTTCGTTAAATAAGCATTTTCATTAAAATCAATTTCGTATTTAACAAGATTCAATAACTATAATCGTTAACTTATATACAGATGCGGAATATTAAATTCTAATGTTTATATATCATACAACACTTGTTTATTGTTACTAAGTGATTTTCATAAACCAACAAAGCCAAATTCTCGATTTCACAATTTCCAGCTTCGAACGATTCTCGATTTTTCTTAAACTGGGGATAAACTACATGTGCATAATTTCCATATTTTAGTATAGTATTCTAGATTTCCATAGGAGTTGTAGAACTCCATATATGTTCGTCGTAAGTTAATTATCTAAAATTACAATTAGTGAATACAAGGCAGTACGTAAATCTCAAAACAGAGGCATATTCCATGCCTAGAATTCTCTCAACCCTCTTTTGTTTTAAACTAGACATCTTGTGCTTTAATTTGACATATCATACGCCTCGTTTCATTGAGGAATGAAAGAGATATAATCATTGCAAGCTACCGCTAAAAAATTGTAGAAATCCCGCGCTTCTGGAAGGTCACCCTTCAATCAGATTTGGTTTTGTTTTGTGACCCAATAAAATCCCATCTTTTAGGACAAGAAACTAAACACCCTGAGCTTTAATTTGATACTCACATACTTCATTTGGTTAAGAAATGAGTGAGATATGCCCTTTCAAAATTTGTACTCACAAGTATACAAAATTTTGACAACACTTCCTTGCTTTTATGTCTTAACTTTTTTTGCCTAATTGACAACTTGATAACATGAACATATATTTATCTTGCCAATTCAAGGTCTAATCCATTGATTCATCCATGAACCAACTTCAGCTACACCAGTCATGCATATCACGTAAAGATCCATCCATGGATCTTTTACATCAACTATATACACATCCAATATATATACACAAATCTTATCTCCAATGATGAAACCAAATGTACAACATGACGTCAAGTAAAATAAATACATACTTTATATGTACTACACTATACATGTTCTCTAAACACATAACATAGGCATATCCAAAAGGCATAGACATCTCTTATGCTCTCAAAATGCATAAACTACAAAATAGCCACAACAACAACATGCAATAAAAGACAATCTACAGTGGCCTCTTGCCAATAGATACTCCTACACCGCCAGTTCCTAAAAGGAGGTCCCCGCAACGTGGGGTGAGATAAATATCTCAGTAAACTAGGGGGCCTTGAAGGATTGCTCCACCCCAGAGTTCACTTCAGGTGTAACAACAATGATAGTAAATAATACATATATACATATTCATGCAGTGTGTAAAATATCTCCGCGAGACATCCCTCCGAAACTCTCTCCCTCCTCGGGATTCTTAGATATAAATAATCTTTCTGGCCAGGGAGTCTATCAAGTATGAATTACGCATCGCCATGCAACATACAAACATAGGGAAACATCATCCTATGCCACACCCAGTGCATACACATACATATATCAATGCATTAAACTACTCTATTGCAATTACATACACCAACAATAACCACTACCTCATTAGGGTTTGGTGGAATAATAAAGGGATAAATCTCAAGGTCCGAAAGCTTACCTCTGAAGCTTCCAATCTAGCTTGCTTCAAGCACAAGTAACCTCCTTACATTTGGAAGTATACTTTAACTCACATAAACAAACTTGTCACAAGCAACACCTAATCACAGGTGCAAACACAACATCAACCAACATTGAACATCGATGTAAAAGTAATGGTAACAAAATATCAAACCATACTTGACATCTTACCTATACTTAAAGTAACTAAATTTCAATCCAACAATCTTGACTCACTTGATCCAACTATACAATCAAGAAACATATCATCATCATCACCAACAATCAAATATATCATTACTTGTTACACAAGCAACTACACTTTAACTTGTCAAATTCGAAAATTCCAAAGGTGGACAAAATGATATTTTGAACATATTTCCACCGATCATTTTCAATCCTTATCATACTTTTCAACTACAACATAGTCCAAATCACAATTGAACACCACTATTCATGCCTCACAACTTCAATGAAAACCTAAAAATGTAATGATCATGAAACTTGAAGAAAGTGCGTTTTCTTATCACCAATGTCTTCAACGTGATCCTAGGAGTGAGTTTCAAGCTTTCAATGAAGTAAAACACTCCTCCCTTGCTCCAACCAACACGAAAACCGCCACTTAGAATGTGAGTTTTCTCTTCACTCACAAGTTTTTTTTTTTGGATTTGGATTATAGGTTTTATTCACCAAGTGATTTTAAGTGTTTTTCATGTTGTAACTTTATTGATTTATTGGCTAGGTGAAAAGTTGCAAATCCATGCTTTTTGGTGATGGAGGTTCGGCTTTGGAGAAGTCCCATGAAGAATAAGGAGTTAAAATGGCTATTCAGGTGGCTTATCACACAAGCTCCTCCTTATTTGACTTCTTGGTTAATTTATAAAATATCTAATCTAAAAATTACTTTCCTTTCATGAAATATTTTAGATAACTTAGATTTAGCCATTTTCCATAATTCCAACCTTCACTAATATAGTTTAATAATGTCTCATTACATTATTTTCAAGATCCGGGCAACTTTTGCATAATCACCATTTTGCCCCTATACTTATTCTATTTGCATTTCGCCTAAAATGTCTTTAATTCTCATTTAATTACAACTCTTCTCTAATTAGTTTCCCATGTGCATGATTAAATCCTTAATTACATGCAATTCTTATAATTCACAAAATTGGTTTATTATACCTAGCATGTTTGGTGGGGGCTTGCCACGTGTCCCACTTCAAGTCAGAACAGGATGACAGTGCAAACTAAATGTGCTATGACTCGTAGCACGTTTGGTGGGGGCATGCCATATGTTTCAATTTAAGTCAGAGCAGGCTGATAGTGCAGACTAAATGTTCTATGACCCGTAGCATGTTTGGTGGGGGCTTGCCACCACGAAACGTGTTATGGCCTGTAATGAGTTTGGTGACGTTAAACATCCTGACACGTAGGCACAACGAACACGTTATGAGCTGTAGCGAGTTTGGCCGCATAGCACTCTGAAAAAATGTTTTGAACGTGTTGTAATTAGAAAAATAATTTCTGAAAACATGACAGTAAGGTCACTGTCCCGCAAGAAAGTCATTGACACTTGTACTATTAGAGTAAAAGATTGAATCTTTACCGCAGTGCTGCGTACAATAATGTAGTCCATAAGTTGATTTTGATTGAGCCACAAATTGTAAAGGTTTACTTGCATGGGATAGTGCGATGAAAGTGAGCTGTCTTTCAGAATGAGAACGTGTATTTTTGGGCAAACCATATGAGTCATACCATCTTGTTCCTAACCTAAAAGGAGTTGAGATCCCGAAGCAAGAGTGCTCTAGGAGCACATGCTCATTCCATTAGAAAGATGACACATGGCTTTTTTTTTTGTCTCCTCTGTACACATCAGTGGCGTAGCCACATCCAAGCCAACAGATGCCTTGGCACTTGCTTGTTTTTTTTACTTATTATATAATTAATTATAATTAACTAAGGCAAAAATTATAATTTGGCACCATCTAAATAGAAAATTAAATACTCAATACAAAGTAAAAACAAACCATCTAAATGCAAACAAATAATACGGAAAGTGTATAGTATGGTTATTTTTGTGTTTTACCTTTTTTTACTTTTTATCCTGTATATTTGTTTTTTTCTGCTTTATTCTAATCAGTTTTGTTACTTATTCTTATTCCTATTATTTTAAAAAGAAAGACTTCTAAATTTAATCACAAAAATGATTAGTTGACGTATTTCAAATTTTGGGCCACCAAATAAACCCATTTAAAAGTAGGAAAAATGGTTTGCTCTTTTAGTTTTTCTATATCTTACCGATAAAACGTAAGTATAATATGAAAATTGTTTTTTTTTTCTATTTCCTCAGTCACTTCAGCTGACGTGGAGAGAGAAAAAAATAAATTTTCATGTTATAACTATGTCTTACTAGTAAGACATAGTGTTAAAAATTAAAAAGACAGAATTTGTATACTTTAAACACTTAACCCTTGAAAGTAACAATCATGAAACCAAATGAATAACAAGACTATAATTATGGAATATGAAGGTCCATTGAATTATTGTGTTTTGGGTTAGTGTATACACAAATAATAGTCAAAAACCTAATTCTCAAATGTGAGAACTTTTCATCGTGCTTATGACTATTGCAAACAAAGGCGATGTTCTCTAACGTGAGATTTTGAAAATTTAAGGAATAGAGATAATGAAAGAGGAGACTAAGGACAATGCTTATTATACATATAATTATTATATTTGTGTATTTTCATATACTTAGGATAATGTTTGGTTCATTACTTATTATGTTGTGGGAGGAAAGTGAAATTCTTATGTTTGAAATACTTACCGAAAAGATTAGTGCATTTTTATATGTTTGCTTTAATATATAATCAATAACAATTGTTCATTGTTTCAAAAAAAATAACAATTGTTCATTTGAATTTTCAATATTATGTTACATTATTTAGTACATAATTTAGATAACTATGCTATAATTCATAGTAAGTTTTTTTCCTGATAAATTTGTGTAATTACGATAAATAGTTTGATAATTTGATATGTTAATTTTTTTTGGCACCACCTAAATTTTTGGGCCGACTCCGCACTACTATACCGTACACATATGATATTTTATCTCTTCTATTTTGATTGGCTAGCTTGTCCCATTAAATAAATGGCGCTATGGAGCACCTTAATAATTTCGCCGAAGTAGGTTATGGTTACCCATGCCATGAGTTCGTGACAGCCATAACTCATTTTTTTAAACTTACCCAAGAAACAAAAATGGTAATGATTTTTTTTTTTTTTTTTGGAAATAAGAAAAATGGTAATGATTTGATTCTTATTGGTAGCCCCTTCTGCTTTGGGTTACACGGATTCGAATTTATCTCCCAATTGAAAATTAACAACTCATTCAAAGAATTGATAACTACGAGAGGACTTATTCCCAATCCAAAAGAGAAAACCTTTTTTTGTTCAAATAAGTTATCATCGTTCAAAAGATTTCAATATGGGACACACAGCATAGAGCAAGAAAATCTTGTGAAAAAAATAGAGCAATGAATTTCACGTGTTTTTTCACCAGAATAATGGTGGAGGGGTTTGTCTAGAAATTATTTTCCAAAATAGAAGAGCCGCACTAAAACAAATATATGATTCAGGGTACATTTGGTGACGTGAGAATATATATTTTTTAATTTTTTTTGGCCCAAAATCAACAAAAGCCTTCTTGACCTAGCGCCTTGAATAAGGCGATGACACGTAAATTTGAGAAAAAATTTAACATGTTCCAGATCACCATTTATTTAGTAGTCTTTTTTATATAAATAATTTTTTTTTCCATTTCTATTTTCTTCTTTTAATTTTTTTTTCCTCTGTCCTTTTTTTTTTTTCTTTCTATTTTTATGAGGGACCACCATAGTCCCGCTTCAAAAAAAATCTTCTCGTAGACTTGGCAATATTATGTTACAGCATGTAGTGACAGTGTTAGTTCCTGTGGCATCTTTTTAAAATACGTGCACTATCCACGTGATACCTTATATATTTCTTCGCGTTGTGGAGCAATATAATTGGATCTTGGCTGTAGCCTGTATGCACAGAAAATCGTTACTTCACATGGCGTCTCCTAAAAATACCACACGTGATATCTTACAAGATTATTATTTTGCATTCCTTTTCTATTTCTTTGCGTTGTGGAGCTCTATAATTGGATATTGGATTTGTGCTCGTTGTTGGGTAGGTATATTATTTGTATTTGGATTTGTGCTCTTTGTTGGGTTTGGATTTGACATCCGACCTAGAACCATAGATATATTATTTATATTTTTATTATATATATATATATATATATATATATATATATATATATATATATATATATATATATATAATGTTTATCCTTTTAGGGCTTGTTTGGAGCACCTGATAAAGAAAATAAGATAGGATAACTTATCATATTTTACTTTTATCTCTTGTTTGATGGGTCAATAGGATATGATTGGCTTATCCTATTATCTCATTTTATCATATCCAATACATAATTTCTTATCCTACGGGGAAAGCTGGGTTAGGATTCCACGAGATAGGATACCAATATTGAATATCCAATATATCCCCACGTTACCCAATATATTTGTATTTATTGCATTATATTTATTTTTTCTTTCTTCTTTCTCCTTCTACATAATCTTATCAGATTGCTAATTAGGTGCTCATCAAACACAAGACATGATATCGGCTTATCAGCCTCATATCATATCTTACCCTTATCAGCCCCATATTATATCCTACTCTTATCCTATCCTGTCCACCAAATGAGCCCTTAAATGACACAATTTATATCCTTTCACAATCACAAACAGATGGGACCTACACCTTTATTTATTTTTTTGTCAACTCTCTCTCCTACTTTATCTATCTCTTTCTCTCTCTTAAAATGACACAACTTTACATATTTTAAAATGACACACACTTTTCCCTATATATATAGGGTTATATTAGTCTCATTTAACATAAGATAGTTATATTATGTTGTAGAGAGAAAATAGGTGGGTCCCACCATTACAAGAAAAAAGAGGAAAAAAAGAAAAAAGTGGGGTGCGAAAATCGAAGTGAGAGAACATGAGAGAAGATATCTTATGTGAAATGAGAGTAATATTTCCCATATATATATATATATGGGAAAAACTATTCTTATATTACATGATGTAAGTTTTCCTTCCTACACACCCTTCGATAAACGTGCAATATTTTTTATTTTTTTTTTTATTTTTTATTTTATTTTTTAGGTGGTGGGTCCCACCAATATGTGTCTATGACATAAGATTCCTTCTCTCATGCAACATG